>JAOXYF010000015.1:10869327-10906955 GCA_028565775.1 Sternarchorhynchus goeldii
CTCCCTCACTCTGCTCCCGCCCTTCCTTGCTCCCTTACTCCCTCTTTCACTCCCTCTTACTCCCTCACTCTGCTCCCTCCCTTCCTTCTGCTCCTGCTTTTTTAACAAGAGGAGAAGCTTCAGTCAGCTGTTCCTGGTAACTGTTCCACTAATTCAGCCCTGCAGATTTTGTTTGCTTTCCTAAACAATGCAAGGACCCTGATGATGGCTAAGAGAGATGTACACATGTCACCGTAGTAACAGTCTCGTAGTAATCTGTGGCTGGATTGGTGAGAGGATGGATAGCTATGGGGGAGAGTTTGCGAGGTTAAGTTCTGTACTGGCCAAATTGAAGTTTTTGAAGATGATGTATTCCCCAGAAAGGTCAGTGCTACAGGTTAGTTTTTAAGTCAGATTCTAGTACTAAAGTGAAGCACATTGTGTTTGTCTTCTGTCAATATTTTCAACCATCTCATATGACTCTTTACTTTCATTTGCATGTATATTTACATACTATTTGCATATGTATGTTGCTATTCATGTGCCAGCCAGGATGCTGCCAGTACTACAAGGGAGGGAACTGATTTCATCTGGTATGCAAATGAACACATAAGGGAAGAGAGTAGACGTAGTCATTCTAACCCTGAGATATCAAACTGCTCCTGTAACACCATGATGAGTTTCTATAGGGCTCTCAAATCTTTATCAGTATGTTTGGTAGACAGCACCACTAACTGCTTTAATGGAAATCTCACTTGTGTAATCGTGTATGGTTTACCTCTGGTGAGTTTCTGACTACAGGTCCTCTGTTGTCTGGATATTCGTTTGGTGGACCACTCCTAACCCACAAACATACTGATTTGTGTAGAAACTACTGTCATTCTGCTTTTCCTTCTATATCAGCCCGACAGATACCGCAGTGCTAGTGCTAATGAACAAATGACATCCAGGCAGAAGGTGTTCTGTATTCAGAAACTTTGAGTGGAACATGGTGGATGATGCACCATGCACAGTTCATAAATGTATGTAGTGCTTACACACTACCCCTGCACACTTTATTACTCTCACACACCTCCGCACCCTTTATTAAACACTGATGTTGCACGTTGACTCATTGGTGGTTTCCTCCTGGTCGTGAGCGTATCAGCACATGCGTAGAGTCTTATACAAGCTCGTGCTCTTACGCCGTGTTCATCTGGGTCTGGTTGTTTTTGCAGGAGCACTTCAACCCGGAGTGCAAGTTCAAAGAGAGTGTGTTTGAGAACTACTACGTCACCTACTCGTCCATGCTCTACCGGCAGAGCCACTCCGGCCGCTCGTGGTACATCGGCATCAACCGTGATGGGCAGGTCATGAAGGGCAATCGGGTGAAGAAGAACAAAGGAGCCGCCCACTTCCTGCCCAAGGTCATCGAAGGTCAGTCGCCGAGTCTTGGGTTTTGACATCTTTAAAAGTGTTTAAACAGCACACTGACTGCTTTTAGGGTGACACTTAATTTTTTTTTCTTGTGGTCTGTCTACAGTTGCCATGTATAAGGACCCATCACTGCATGAGCTGGGCTCGGAGGAAAGCCCACCCCGAAAGACAGTAAAGACTTCGGACTCACCCTCGCACCGCAAGGGGGGGCCCAAGGCCGATGTGTCATAGCACAGGGGCCAGAGGGAGGGGGAGGGCGCGCAAGCACTCCGAACTCCATTTCCCTTCATGCACTGGGGTAGGAAGATTTCACCCCTACTGCTCCTGGCTGAGAGTTGACATAGTAAGGAGGGTGCGAGTCACTCTGTGAACCTCCAGTGAAAGGGAAAGACCCTCCCCCTCTTCTCTCTCACCCAGCTTCTCAGTCGAGCACCCCACAGCCCCCTTCCCTCTAACCCAGCATGAGCACTCCAAACTCCATGCTCCAGGACCAGCAGACGTGTGGCGCCCCCTGGGGTTTGATGCCAGCTACAGACTCGGCCAATGGCAGGTCACCCTACAGATACACCAGGGGAGCCTCAGCGAACTCCACAATATCCTAGCTGGGTGTTCCGACAGTCTGTTTTTTTCTTATTTTGTTTCATTTTTTTTACACTATATTGCCAAAAGTATTCGCTCACCTTCCTTGACTCACATAGGAGCTTAAGTGACATCCCATTCCTAATCCATAGGGTTCAATATGACGTTGGTCCACCCTTGTAGTTAGAACAGCTTCAACTCTTCTGGCAAAGCTGTCCACAAGGTTTAGGAGTGTGTTTATGGGGATTTTTGACCATTCTTCCAGAAGCATGTTTGTGAGGTCACTGATGTTGGAGGAGAAGGCCTGGTTCTCAATCTCCGCTCGAATTTATCCCAAAGGTGTTCTATCGGGTTGAGGTCAGGACCTTGCTTTGTGCACTGGTGCACAGTCATTTGGATGGGAGAGTGAACACTTTTGGCAATATAGTGTATGAGTTGTTGGTTGTTTTGGGGGGTGGGGGACTTTAAAACCACTGTTGAGGGGTACTTTGAGTATGTGTGTATGTGTGGAGAAGGGAGGGAAAAGAGTAAATGACTAGCACCATCACAGTCATTAGCAGAGAGGACCCTCATGCTGGTTCAGTCCTCCTCCTTTAATCACCAGGGAGATGCCTGCACTCTAAGCCAATCAGAGCCCAACCGGCAGGAGTGGGAGTAGTCGAATCTTTTATTGGACAGCTCTAGGAGCCTGCGTTTTTATTGGGCATTTGGGGGAGATTGATCTGTTCTGGACAGCTGCCAGAGCAGGCATTTCAGCTGGGCAGCATCTCTGATTGAGCTGAACAAAAGAAGACTGCAATGTCTAATCAGATTTCAGCAGGTGACCTTCTCCTGCACAGAGCTTTTTTAATGAAACAAATACTGTTTTCTCTGCTCCCTCCCTCCCTCCCTCCCTCCCTCCTTAAACATTTAGAATCCAAGAAAAGAGTGGCAGAGAGGTGACAAGTGTATGTCACAATGATGAAGATGAGGGTGAAGAAGATAATCACGCTGGCGTGTTGGTCAAGGGAGGGACATGTCAGGTTAAGTCTCTTCGAAAGCTTTCGAATCTGCCTCTGGTTAAAAATGTGTCACACCCCAGCAGGACCGCTGGACAGTGTCTCTGGTGAAAACTTAACTAGACTATTTACAGATTGGTCAAAGGCTTTTTCTATCAGAGCCAAATACACAGGGATTACCACAGGCTCTTCCTTCACTAACTCTTTGATGGAATACTTTCAGGGGATTTTATGGAGTTCAGCCATGATTGCTTGAATTATTCACGGTACGTCGTGGGAATGGCAACAACCATCTTACACTGGAAGTGCAGTAAAAAATAATCTAGTTTGGAGATTAACATTCTAGAGGGTTCATTGACACTGCATGGTGTGTGTGTGAGTGTGTGTGCTCACAAGTGGGTGCGCATGTGTGTAATGTGTGTAGTTTTACGTAGTATTATGGATGTGAGTGGAATTTACATTAACATTTGCTTGTACTATATCCTTTCAGAGTGTGTGCATTTGTTTGTGTGTGTGTGTGTGTGTGTGTGTGTGTGTGTGTGTGTGTGTGTGTGTGTGCCATTTTGCATCCATTCCCAGTCATTTCCATACCAATCCAACAGCACAGTGCCAAGACATTATTGGCCCTGGGCATTCAGGACTTCATCATGGTTAGAGCACAGATATCTGCTCAAACCGCAAACCCCAAACTCAGAGGAGGAAGAGCAACATCAAAGCAGAGTGGAGAGGTCTGTGCGGTGCGAGACACCACTGCTCTTCTACATACACCGTCCCCCTCCGCCTCCTCCTCTTTCAGCTTTCATCCAGTCCCTCCCCCCCCCCCACACACAGCTGTGTTCTTTGCAATACATCCTTGTGCATGTGCATTTATTCCTGGATCACTGTCTGTACTTGTGCCTGTCGTGTGTGTGTGTGTGTGTGTGTGTGTGTGTGTGTGTGTGTGTGTGCGTGTGTGTGCGCGCAATGCATGCGTATGTGTGTCCAATCAGAGGTGAGCTTGGTGTCCTTCAGACGAGCTTCAGACATCTTATCCTGCATTCTGATGGGAAAAGCCCATTAAATAATGCCTGTAAAGCAACGACTTGCATTGACCAGGTGCTTCTAGGGTTTAGATCTGATTGGCCATATATCTCATCAGTCAGGCTGGATACAACTTCCTGTTGGCCTTCTGCCAGTTATCCCACTGTCAGGATAAACCTACAGACCTACAATGTGCATTCACACTGCATCAGTGGTAATACTGTATATGTGTTTATTTCACCCCCTCATGACTAAAAGATTAGATTCAAAGCGACTAAGAGACAAATTTCCGTAAAACAAATCAGACGAATGTCGATGAATGTTAGAATGGTTCGAGCATGTCACAAGGGTTCTAGAATGTTGTAGAATGACTTGAGAATGTTGTAGACAAGTAACAGTATGTTGTGGGTCATGTTTAAGAAGATGCTTACATCCAGAACATGTGGGGAGACAGAAGATAGCATGAAGGTTACAGGAAGTAAACAGTTGTCAAGCGCCCTGCAAGAGCTCGAAAGAGATTGTCTCGGAGGAGGTGAGCAGTTGTCTTGGGATGAGTACATTTGCAAGAAGAACATGTGAGAACATGAGAGGCTTCAGCCATGAAGAACAAAGCAAAGGTGTGAAACCGCCTGGTGTGTCAGGAAACAGACTGAAAGAGTTGAGATGATATATCTGGATCAGTAGCTGGAGCTCAGAGACAGGAGAAGAGGGAGTGATTTGAGTGCTTTAACAATGACAGAGACAGTTGGCCCCCATTACTGGGAGATACAGCATGCTATGCTTTCATAGGTGAACTAGAAGAAGTGGAAACCATGAGCCGTTTGAAGATGGGGGATGGGTGGATGTGCGTGCGTGTGTGTGTCTTCGTGAAGATGCTGTGAATACAAGGGCGAATGTGGCTCGCACACACCCCTCATGTGCACTCTGAAGTCACGCTCCATTTCCTGAGCAATCTCCCCAAACCTCTGTCCTCTGTGTTCAATGGCCATTAACCTTCCCTCCAGCACTACGTGTGTGAGAGTGTGTGTCGCAGAGAGAGAGAGAGAGAGCGAGAGAGTGTGAGAGAGAGAGAGAGAGAGTGAGCAGAGAGAGCAAATGTATGTGTGTGAGTGTGTAAGAGAGAGAGAGGGGACAGTAGTAACTATCGATCGACTAAATGAAAAACCAAAGCAGAGAGCGACAGGGCGACACTGTGCAGTAATTTCCCTGTGCTGCTTTAGCTGGGCTTTATCATGGCCGTGTGGTGGAGGGAACTCCCCTTCCACTCACTGTCCTACCTGGACAATGGCAAGTACTCATCCACAGGCCTGAGCAAAAATCTCATAACCTCTCACACAGCCCTGGAGACTCAGAAAACTGGGAGACCCTCCCTCTGCCTCTCTCTGTCTCTCTTCCTTCCTCTGCCTCTCTCTCTCTCTCTTGATTTTGCTCTTTTGGAGAAAACTAACTGGCTACGTGTGTTGATAAGAGCAAATGTGGTCTCAGTCCTCTCTCTCTCGTTCTCTCTCTCTCTCATAAATCAGGCCAGGTACAGATGTCTCAAGGACACATACACCACCAACTGTTTCCTTCGCCCTAAATACAAGCATGTGCACGTTCTACAGAGATTCTGGGAACAAAATGAAATTTTCATAATGTATTTTTATGAAAAAAAGAGAATTTCCTACTGTATATTTCAGAGATCTAAGAAAAGAGATATGTGCACATAACAGTGAAAAATGCCTAAGAATAACTGATATATAATGTGGGTTGAGGGCTTACTTTGACTTTTGGAAAGAGCCATATCGAAAACAATGAGAACAAATTAACTGAGAGTAGTTCATACATGTGACTTATTTGTATTTGACTGTGTCCTAGAGATGCAATGATTAGGGGTCCAGTCTGTGGTTTCACTTACAAATTCAATTCATACAACTCTTTGTATATTGATTCTAAAGCGCTAATATAAATGAACAAAAGCTGGTTTTGTTTTTGTTTGTTAATAATTCATTTTTTTGTGAATGTCATTTGTCTTATGGTTTTATATGTAAATTTTTTTTATTCATATATGTGTCCATTTTGCAATCATAATGATGTTTGTTTAATAATGTCCTCAAAGGCCCTTCCAGGTACTGCCTGCTGTCTAGAGAAAGCATTGTTCTGAGGAGAAGGCTGTTCTAGAGATAGTGCTGATCTAGAGGCTGTGCTCTCCTGTGGTATTTTCTAGTGATGAAGGTGTCTGATACTGCATCTGGAGGAAATGCTGTAAGAATAACCTGCTTTGTCCTTTGAGCAAGGTGCTTTCACCACAGACCTACTCCAGCACGTGGGACAAAAAAGCTATAAAACACTGTAAACATTGTGCAGAATGAGGCTGTTCCTGATCCTGGACTGAGGTGTGTCCATTCCCCTCGGGTCAGGATTCCTGCAGATGTCTTCCAAACAAAAAATCCACTCCACTGGTTTTGTCCTTCTTGTCTTCCAAGCAGTGAAGTCTTCCACCAGCCATGGTTACTGTGGAGGCTGGCGGACACAGAGCCACCAACCTCCAGCCTGCACCCGCCCTCCCCACAATGGACAGGAGCCAATGAGAGCAGTTGGAACCTGACTGGCGCTTCCCTCAGCCACCGGTGGCAGAGCTGAGACGCGCCTGCTCCGCCGTCTAACCGGGAATGTGGGGGGGGGGGGGAACTATAACGCCCTGAACACACGCTCTCGCTTCACTGCCCCGGGGCTGACGGCTTCCGTGGACGCGGGACGCGGGACGGGTGGGTGCCTGTCTCGCCCACACCTCGGACTACCAGCAGCCAAGGCAACAACCAGCACTACTGAGCAGCAGAGAGAAGGGCGAGCTGCTGCTCAGGATGGACAGAGGATGCCTTGGCAACACATGCATGAATCACCATAACGACCAGTAGACGCCTGCTCCAGAGAGAGCAGCAGAGAGACAGTGCTTCCTGCCCAGCTGCCTGTCAGTTCCCCAAGCAGCCGCATTCCTGTCTGTAGGGGCGAGTCTTATTACTGAATAAAACAAACTGATATATTTGTATGATTGTACAAGGTGGTCTGCGGGGGTTTTTGTGCTGATGCTGAATCGGGAGGTGTGTGGTGTGTATTTGGCGGGTGGTGTGTACAGAGCAGTGCCACCCAGCCCTGGTGGCAGCCAAGGCACAAGTGGCATGGATTCCATGGGTTCCATGTTTTAGCTGTTCTGCTGCTCCATGTTTACACTCCGTGGAGCACCAGACAAGGAACTGAATCAGTGGATGTGCTTATAAAGGCATTCTGTGTGTGTGTGTGTGTGTGTGTGTGTGTTTGTGTGTGTGTGTGTATGCCTGCCCCTGGTTTTAGATAATCACCATGCAGAACAGTTCAGTGCTGTGTAGGGGCAGATGGTCCAGACAGCTGCAGGTACTCACGGGTAAGCAGAGGGAGACAGACGAGTGACAAGTGACAGACGGCCTCTGGCCCCATCACACACACACACACACACACACACATTTACACCTTCACACCTTCACACTCAACACCAACAAATCTCACATGCAGATCTCAAGCACCTATATTACACAGTTGAGTGTGCCTTACCTGACGCTAGCAGTGAGGTGAACACTAAAACCAAGACTTACTGCACAGTTAAAACAAATACCAAGACTTACTGCACAGGTAAATCTCTGCCCTGGAGAACAAAGGGTTTGGAGCTCACCATTGACAGCGAGATTAGGAAGAGGATTAACTTTGTTACAGAGAGAACCCACACCCTTAACTGTAAAAGGAAAATGCACTGTATAATAAATCACATGATCCTTCAGTAGATTCAGGGGCTTTAAGGCTAAGGCACATTCTCTTATTTGTGACCATCTAGCTGCTGAAGCATAGATTAAAGTGCAGACTTATTCTGAATATCCATCCTAACCCCTTTCTCACAGCACAGCTCTGGATCCCACAGCACACCACTAGATCCCACAGCACGCCACTAGATCCCCAGAACACTTTACTAGAACTCACAACACTTCCTCGGTTCCCCCAGCACATTAGAGGGCCCCCCATGACACTTTGCTGGTAAGGAACAGAAGACAAAGGGTTGCGCCAAGCTTGAAAAAATGTCTTGCTCTGGCAAAGTTACTAATGTCATTTACACAGTGGAACTGCAATGGCAGCACTGTGTCCAGATCTGAGAGGGGAACACAATGCTCTGCAGAGGGAAGGAGGGAGAGAGACAGGCAGGGTGGGAGGAAGATAGAGAGGTGTAGGGGAGAGAGAGAGAGAGAGAGAGAGAGAGAAAGAGAGGGACAGAGAGAGACAGGGAGAGTGAGATGGGAGGTATTATTCCCTCTGTGGGGAAAATTGACACAAGTGCAACACAACAGATGCTCCTTTTAAAGACAATCTGTGGCCCTGCTGAGTAAAGCAGATCCATGTGCAAAACCATAAACACCAGAAGCTTAGATTTTTTTTTTTTTCATCTGCATAACTTTCACCAGCAAATTTTTGCACACCAGTAAATGCACATTCATGGACACTCAGTGGTCTCCTGGGCTCCAGCCTCTGAGCTGGCACTAGAGAAAAACTGCTCGTTGAAAGTAATAATTTATCCATACATTATTCAGTCAGCCGTCCCCAGAGGAGGGAGCATGGGGGTGTGAGGGGACTTGGGTCAGGAAACACACCTCCACACACTGCTCTCAACCTCATCATTACAGCCATCGCTGACACTGTTACTGCAGCTGAGCAGGGAGCAGAGGTTCCCTTATTAATCTCAGCCTCCATACGCATGTGTGGACCTTCACTTACAAAGTGTTCTGTGCTTCACGTCACAGTACCAACATCAACCAGCATCAGCCAGTACGTATACTGCCAATACACCGTGTCCCAGAAGGCTCTCTTAGAAGCATTTTAAGTGGAGAGCGAACCATGAGTCTGTCTTACACTGCCATCTGGTGGACAAACGAGTCAGTGTGCTGCTAATGAAGATGAATAGGTCAGGCCTGAGAAAAGGACAAAGAAAACGCGAAAGTAGTCCCACGATACACTAGCACAAACAGATCCAGTGTCAAAGAACATTGAAAGCACACATGGGCAGTTCTGTTGGTTTGCTTAATCAGCTCTCAAGGGCGAAATGCATTTAAAGAAAGACTCGTTGCTGGTTGTGCATGGTGTGTGGCCACCCCTGAAGGAGAAGTGCAACATTAAAAAACAATCATGACCGTAATTACAGCAGCTTTGTGCTGATTCTTGCTGGTTGGCATCAGGACACTATATTGGATTAATGAGTAATAAGTGCACAAACCTAAACATGTTTACACACACACGTTTATCGTCACTGTCCTTCATTGTCCTTTCCTGCGCGCTCGTGACATTAGCATCACTGTTGTTGATTTTTTCTTTATCGGCATCTGACACACGAGGACTCTTCTCTTCTACAGCCTCTCACCCCATTTCACCCTTAAGATCTCATTAGGATGGAAATGGCCTTCATTGTTGTCAGATCCAGGATAAGAAAGAAAGAAAGAGAGAGCGAGAGAGCGCAATTGTAATGTTCTGCATTCAGAACGACGATAACGCTACCAGCACAAAACAAAATGGTAACTAGTGAGATTGTCCACTAGGGGGCCTCAAACTAGCAGCTGAGGCGAGTCTGTGGTTCAGATAATGTGCAATATTTGCTTCATTGTTCGTGTTTGAACATGTAAAGTATCTATTGAGCTGTGGAAAAGCTATTCTAACAGAAAACCCACAAACACGCACACACACTATAAGGATAAGAGCCGCAGGAAAGCTAAACCTGTGGTGGAAATACTTGTTTCATAGGAATTTAACATCAATCTATAACCTACATGAATGCAGGGATTTTCCATAACACACCTTTAAAAATTAGCAATGACTAATAATGTAATGACTGATAATCTTCAAAAATGACAAAATTAAAGAGAACAGGAAATTAAAGTGTGAGAAAAAACATTGAACTGACTTGTTGAAGTCAGGTGAATCAACCTAAGATGGCTTGTTGATGTCAGGTGAACAAGCCTGAAAAGAAAAAGTTACAGACCTGTAGGGTCTGTAAAAGAAAAAAAGCAGGAGGTTGGAGGTTGATGTGTGTGTGTATAGACGATGTCAGCTGGTTGATATGGCTCTAATGGTGTTTGGATGTAGGGAACATTTGAAGTTTGGAGAATCTAAGATGGGTCTGGTTTTAAAGTTGAAGAAATATCAGTTTGAATATTGACTCTAGCAATAGATTATTGTATGGGTTAGATATGATCTGTAGCGTTTTAGCCAACTTTCATCATTTACGCTGGTTTTACTCATCTCTAGTTTTGACCGTTGAGGAATTCCGCCAATTTGCAAGGAGAAAATGGACTTTTGTCCTCTATGGAAGACGCATAAAGGTGATTAATTTTTGTCCTCTGAAAAGGACAAGCTTAATATTCAGGTAATGTTTTGGTCACGCTGAGAATATGTGGTAGTCTACAAATGAACACAAGTATTATGCAGAATCAAAATTAGCTAGCACAAATTCCACCTGAAACCATAAGCTGTAAGCCGTTACCAACTTAGCAACATATTATGCTAAGCTTAGCTCAAGCTCTCGAGTATCTGTCTGAGTTAGTCACAACATGGCAAATGCAAATTACACACAGGAGCCAGAGGACCCACCTGCTTCTTTCAAATCAGCTGTGCTGTAAATGTTGGGTTCCCGGTGAGCGAAGTGCTTGATGAGAACAGCACGTCAGAAATGTTGTGTACGTGTGCAGAAACACATAAACATGCTAACACGTATTCAACAGCTTCACCCAGACGCTTCAATCATTTACATTTGGCAGATCTTATCCAGAGTGACTTACAATTTCAATCATTTTACGCAGAAGAAGTCAATTATTATTTTTATTAGCCTTACATAAAAATGACCTATGTGACAATGAATGTTCATTGTTTACATTTTACTGCTTAATACACTACAGTCTGTAAAACCTCCCTCAGGGGGAACTATATGACACTAGATGGAACAAACTGTAACTTGCACTACTGTCTGTTTAGAATAAATGGAAAGAAACCAAACCTCATGCATTTGTAGATTTTTTTGTTGTCGCCCCCCCATTGTACAGAATTGTGATGTCCAAACGGTGGTACTATTACAGTTCTGTGTACTACAACACCCCTACTGGCTTCATTACTGTGACTGAAATAACATCCATGATTTAAGCATTGAATAATACGATGATGTTTAAGAAGTACCTAGAGTTGGCTTTCAGGCCAACTTAACAGGACTACGTTGTTCTCTAGGCAGCGGCATACGCAAGAACAGGAACGCTTTCTGCTGCAGCTGCTTCCACATAGGATTGTTTTGTTCCCTCATTGTAAGTCATCAGCTACTGACAGTTTCAATTACTTTACTAGGAACCCTAAACAATTAACTGAGTGTATCTAATAAGGCACAGACCCATTTCTCCTTCTCCCCACCACATAGGCACAGAGGCGTTACTCTGACCAGTGCCAGAGAGCAGTGAGGCTGAAAGAAAAGATGATTCTTGAACTTCCATGTTGAAGATATTTATAGGAAGTGGGCATGTGCGCCGAGCTGCAGGAGTAAACTTCCAGTTGGAGCGTCCCACTCAGTGTCCAGCCAGGAGAGAGTGCCCAACGCAGTGTGTGAAATATCTCACCCGTACATTACTGGCCTGTGAGGACATGTGATAGAGATATGTGTATGTCTGATTTGATTGTGTAGGGGGTGTAGAGAATTAGTGTGTGTGTGTGTGTGTGCGTATCTGTGTGTGTGTCTGCAGCATTGTGTATGTAGAGCTTAGTATGTGTGTGTGGGGAACATTGTCTGTTATATGTGTGTTTATGTGTGTGAATATTTGAAAAACCTGTTTGACCTGAATACGTTTCTTACCTGGAGAAGGAGACTGAAAACAGAAAGAAAAAACCCCCAGAACTATACTGAACAGATGCAGAGGCTCAGTATGACAAGACAGACACGGGAGAGCTAACTTTTTTAATGGGATACTCAAAAATGAAATTAATATTACAAGGTCACACAGTAAACACACACACAAAATTTATGCAACCAGTTCATATTTTAAAGCACACACACAGACATGAGACACCAGTGCACTCATGTATTTGTCTCTGTGTGAGTTTATGATGTCAGTGGTAGCTTTTAGGTTAAGGCACTTGACTAGGAATCAAAAGATTACTAGTCACTTCTGTCCAAGGCCACTGTTGGGCCCCTGAGCAAGGCCCTTAACCACCAATAGCTAAAGATGTATAGTCACAATTGTAAGTCGCTTTGGAAAAAAAGCGTCAGCCAAATGCACAGTTATGTGTCCCTGTGTGGACTTCACTCTGTTCACAATGAATCAAAATTATTAATTAATTAAAGCTTCTGGAATAAACCATTCTATGTAAATTGAATCTAAATTAAATCTGCCTTTAGCCTTTAGTTTTTGCTTCAAGACGTTACAGATGAGGTTTAAATACGCTTAAACAAAGGTAATAAAATCGGCCATAGGAAAGAGCTGAATGAACTAGAACATATATCTGAAGATAACAGAATTATACCAGAGGTTGGAGATATCAACGTTTGCTCCAAAGACGGAATATACACTCTATGGTTCACTCTAACCTTCAAGACAGATAACAGAGAACTAGTTCTCTTTGTGAACTGAAATATATGTTACTCACACAAACCGTATTACAGGAAAGTCTAAGAGAAATGTATACAACACGAGTTACAAGAGCACGGAAACATACATAGCATACACATTATAGCATAGTTAAATAGGTCAAGGCGTAATCGTAAATAATGGCGTTTCAAACAAAGTTCCCTGGAAATATCAGCCTCATTAAACCTTCTGGGAAGATAATGTTGTGATTTCAGGGTGGAGACCACTACGCGCAAATCGATGGAAATCGTAACCGAAAGTAGATCCTGTAAGGTTAATCTCGTGCCAATATTGCTCGCTTTTAGCAGCCTTGAGTCATTCGACACCTGAATGCGTTCCGTCACTCTGCTCCGGAGCTTCGTTATCTTCTAATTCGAGGGTTGGCAGATCGTGGTCACAATGAGGCCTTGTTCACCATACACAAGAGAATTACTGTTATTTCTTTAAAAAGTTCTTGGTTTGTCTAAAAAAGTTTGTCACTTCTTCATCATAAGTCTCGTTCATTATTGCCTTTATCGTCTGCAATTTATTGTTTTGTAGTATTATACAGCAATATTTCTAACTGAGGCTTTTGTGTTAGTAGCTATATTTTCTGAACATTAAAACGACAATGTAATTGTAACAATGTATTTGATGGTGGCTCCACAGCTCAAATAAACGTTCTCGGTCCCCTTACGTGATGCTTTCCGGGTGTAAAATGTCAGCATGAATAAAATCAGGAAGCTGTTTATGTCTCTGATGCTGTAAGAATCTAATAGATTGCTGCCTCAAATATTAGAGGGGTGTCATCACGTTCAAATCTTCTATACGTCACTGCAAATCAACTGATCTTGTTTTCTTACAGCTAACTTTGATTGCTTAATTTACAGATTTACAAACGTCTTCATTACAAAGGAGTGTTTCAGCATTTAACAGTATTTCAGCGGTAGCTCAACTAAACAATTTTATATAATTTTTATTTATGTTTATTTACAATTTATGAGAAGGTAAACATGAGTCACTGGTTGACTGTTTGACTGAGTCATAAATAACATGGGATGAAACTGGCTTTGATCTCACTGAAAATAAGACAAATTTTAGTTTCTCTCCTTTCGAAACGATGACGCCGTGAGGCGACAAAGGCGAAACTTTGCACGTCTCCGCCCCCAGAATTCATGCCTCCCTTAAACGCTCCAACCTGCTAACCGCTTCATTTCGTATTCAAGGTGCGGCTTTGTCAAACAGGTGCCTGACTATCTCCATCGCCAGCTGGAAAAGGGAATTCGTAGGACGTTTTCATATGACCATTTTTGAGGACTTCACATTAGTTTGTGGAAGATTATTTTACCGACTATTTTTAATACGTCATTGTAAAAACCTGTGACGGAGAGCACAAGGTCTTTTTAAAGAAGCTAAATCAGAAAGAACCTGAAAATATTTACACTTTCAACTTGTTATAGGTGTTTTCAGCGTTTGAGGTCAAACTATTTTTTATCGTTTTTACACCAATTTAATAACATGGCAAATAAAAGTTTGCAACTTTTGGGATTTGTACTCGCGCTGCTTGGCGTGATTGGTCTCTTGGCTGGAACAATCATGCCCCAGTGGCAGATGTCCGCGTACGTGGGGGACAATATCATTACGGCGGTGGCGATGTACCAAGGCCTGTGGATGTCGTGCGCCTACCAGAGCACGGGACAGATGCAATGCAAAGTCTACGACTCCATGCTACAGCTCAACAGTGAGTACGATGCACCAGCGCAAACATGGTTACAAAAAACTTACTGGGCTTATTAAACGCTTTATTTGTCTACTGTCTGTATTATATTTGATGAACGTGTAGCTCAATTCAAAAGGTTGATTTAATCTGGCGCTTCTATCCATTGCAGTTCTGAGGTTGTAAAACCTGTTGCTTGGTGATAAACAATGCAAGAAAAAAAGGAAAAGCCTGAGCGCACCTCGCTCTCCTGGCGAGAATAACGCATGCGTCATGTTACTCTCCGTGAGGAACAATATCGGCTTTTCACACCGCTTTAGTAATAAGGGTTTCTGGCAGCATACTGTGCCCTTTGGTTTACGCTATTTGCCAGGCCAAATATAAAACTAGTGTCTGAAATAGACTGATTGTTTAATATCTACTAGTTAAGCCTAACTATGTATCATAGGAGGGTTGGCTTTGGCACAGAAACTCTTAATGTGCAGTGCAGTGTTGTAAGCGTCCAAACATTAACGCACCGTTACACATGAGCCCGCGTGCCTGTTTCCACCTTTGTTAAAGTTCCTTTAACGGAAAGTGTTCACAGAACGGAAGTCTCCCAAATATGGTTGCCCGGTCTGGGCGTGACTACCACCTGTCTGCCGGGATTTCGGTTGTGACTGGGGACTAATGAGTTTTTTCTTTAATCACGCCCATATACAAAACCTGTTTATAATAATAATAATATTTGTGTGGGTTTTTAAAAGCTGTTCAGAAGTGGGAGTGGTGTTTTTTTAAAGGATTGATGCCTCGGGGTTCAAACGGAACTTTTGCCCAAAGTGGTGCAATAAAACGTTTAAAGCAGGCTCTCCAGACTGTTATAAGAACAGAATATTATTTTTGCCATTATATTGATTGTAACATCGAAATGAGTGAGCACAACTGAACACGTTCACCCTTGGAATACCACGTGCTTTGTCGAATATAGGACGCCGATACGCCTGGTTTATGCAGTTACTAGAGTAATGATTACACAGGCTGTCTCCGTTTAAGCCACGTCTCCGCCCTCCTCCACAGACAGAAAATCCACAATGTCCCAGTATCGGAGCGGTGTGACGTCATCACTCGCTTGTTTGTAATTTATGCAAATCTCAAACTGCAACCATTTATGGCGCGTCTTTTATACGCGCTAAAAAAAAAAACCCAATTATCTTTAGTTGCCTTCAATGTAAACATCTATTTGGCTCACTGTAAAAAAAGAAAAAAACAAAAAGGAACTGTGAGACACAAGTAACGCCGGCATCGTAATCAACTTTCTCACCTTGTTGCGGTTAGCCTTTACTTAGCAACCGCTGGTGAGTCTGTTGTCTGGCTTTTCTTCTTTTATTTTTAATTCCTCTTTTATTTGAAGGTGCTGAGCGTACTACGTTGTTTATGCCTGCTGTTGATGGCTGGCACTTTTGGGGCTCCAAAACCTATTTGTTTTACTTTATCAGAGCATTTGATAAGGCCTTATCTCTTGTACACAACTTTATGACATCTGCAAACAGGTACACATGCCGGTTTTGATAATCTCTCTCATTACACTTGCCTCATAAGAGGTTTGCCATAAGGTTATATTACAGAAGTATTAGGGCTTGGGTTTATCTAGCAATTAATTCAAAAGTCTTTGAATGGCACTTAATTCTCATGACTGACTGTTTGTTTGCTCATATTCAGTTTGGTCAGGTATCTTTTGGCCAGCCTCTTTGAAATGGCCTTGTTCCATTCCAAAAATGTGGTTGGATTCCATAGAAAAAGACAAACCTTTGGGCTTCCTAACAGAGATGATGGGAGGTTCTGTACAATGAAACTTAACTCTCTCTCTTTTTTTCTTCCCCCTCCATGACTGGTTAGACTTGTTCTGACCTAACGCACACATGCTTAAAAGAAGTTTCCGGATGAAACCAGTCTGTGTTGCACCTGACTGCAGGTAGAGAGTGGGGGATGGGTTTTGGCCCCAAGAGTGTGAGCAGGAGAACAAACACGCGCTCCTTAAAATCATGTCGTTTAGGAGCTTAGCAACAGCATGTACAGAAGGATAAAGGAAATCATTTTCGTAGATTCTGGTGCCTTGAGGACTGTGCCACATGATGACTGTTTGACAGCTCTAACTTGGACAAACCAGTTCTACGCTGGGAGTGGGGCTTATTGCAAGCTCTGCCCTTCCAAAATTAGCTTGCTTTCTTATTTCACAGGAAGAATTTGTGTCTGAGTGTCATTAAGATTAAAAAAGCAGCATCTCTGGTTTGTGAGCAGCACTTGTAGAAGATTCACTAAGGAGACGGACCCAGAAGCTTCTACTGGCATTTACAATGACACCGGGTTTTGAAACCAGTTGTTTATAAGACGGTTGAGTAGTTTAGGGTCCTAGCCCTGCCTATCTGGGGCCAGTATGGTTACTGGTTTTATTTTACACATTTCAAATAAGCACAGAATGCTTTTTTTATTGTTTTTTTTTTGGTACAGAGTGTCTTGGCTTTTAAACATCAGCATGTTATAGGATCACAGCTTTGTGGTTCTTGAAAGGTAACTTTATTATGACTGTAACTTTAATATGCTATTTCGCCCTCCCTTCCTCTCTCTCTCCCCCTATCCTTCCCTATCATGTTTGTATGTAGGTGCTCTCCAGGCCACACGAGCCCTAATGGTTGTGTGTCTCCTCCTGTCTATCGCGGGGCTGGGTGTGGCCACCATGGGCATGAAATGCACGAACTGTGGAACAGATGACAAAGTGAAGAGGTCCCGCGTTACCATCACTGGAGGCATCGTTATTCTTGTGGGAGGCAAGTTTGAACTACATCTTCAAACATGACGTCTCCTGAATATGTCTGTTATTTGACATTTTTGGAAGTGTTGTCCCTGACTTTAACAGTGTAGTGTGCTAGCTAGGTTGACAGATTTCTCGCCGTCTCTTACAGCTGTCTGCGCCATCATTGCCTGCTCGTGGATCTCATACCAGGTCATTCGTGACTTCTACAGCCCGTTCACTCCAGTCAACACAAAGTACGTAGTGTATCCATAACCTGCTGTGTTGCCCCTCTCTCTGATCACCTGCTAGCGCTTCAATGCTTGTTGTGTTCCAGTTACTGTCAACTGCTTGATGTTAATTTTGGAGCAGAATTGTACATTTTTGATCTTCCTGATTTTGGTCAAAATTGGTTGGAACACTTGACCTGTTCAAAGCAGAAGTCTGTTAAAAGCAGGACTTTTTTTTTTTTTGTCTTTTGTCCTGAATAAATACCAGTTCCTCTTTCCGTGTAGGTATGAGTTTGGTGCAGCCATTTTTGTGGCGTGGGCTGGTGCCTTCCTGGACGTTATAGGTGGTGGCCTGCTGGCGGCATCCTGCTCCCGGACCAAGTCCAGCCCCCAGTACCCAAACAAGGCACGCCCTCCCAGTAGCTCCAAGGAGTACGTTTGAGTGCCTCCCGGTTGCCGGTCATAAGGTGGTCACGAGTTTCAGGGTGCCGGTAGAAGTTTTCCTGGACAGCTGATCTGAGGCTAGAGTTGCGTTTTGTTTTTACAGTGATTCATGAGTCAAAGGCACGGTTTCATGATTAGTGTACCAGGGCATCTTCTACCCAGACATGATGTGCCTTGGCTAATCCCTGCCCTCCCCCCTACCCCCTACCCCCTTTTTTAAAAAACTATTCCTGTCACTTCCATTGATAAGTGCCTTTTTATTAGAGTTAATTCACTATATGTCCTCTTTTAATTGGCATATAGTAGAAGGAATCATCATGGTGCGAATGTGGGACCGTTTCCACAGTTTTCTCTCAGAAGATTATGGAAGAAAGAGAGCTGTTGAGGGAGAACGGCGTCACTTCCCCTGTTAATGTTTGTGGATTCCTCCTTCACGGTCCTACAGTAACGCGCTGCATCTCCTCAGTGCCGAGGCTTCTCTCAGGAGACTGCTGCCTAGTCCCAAGCCTCAGCAAGGGGCAGTTCAAACACGACTCCCATAAAACTTGGAACACCAACAGATTTTTTTTTTTTTTTTTCCTGCCTGTTCTGTGAGGAACAATTCCTATCCAATATAACCCCTCCCTTAACCCCTAGGAATGATGAAGCAGTAAGATATGGTTGTAGCTAGTTTCACCACCTTCTAGAACAAAGATCTGTGTTTGTCAGGCTTATTTGCTGTTTAATGCCTTGCCCTCTTGGGTCTGAGCAATGAGTTATTTTACTGTAAACATGTCTGGTCAGATAGATGTAGAAATTGCTCACCTTTTGCTGTCAGTCTTTTTTTAATATCATGGAAAATATTACTTAAATGTTATTCAATTAATTTTATGTAAATAAACATGAAGTGGAACAAATTTGAGCATGGTCATTTATTAAAATGGGTACAGGTTGAAAAGATGGAAAATGACTAAACAGACTGAACTAGGTGTTAATACGTTTAATCAGGAGCGATGGTGAGGATTCAATCCTGTTCAATTTGGAAGCCGATAGCAGCACATGCGGCAGCGTCACGACCAGCGCAATGCCTTTGGCTTGGTCGCCACCTTGTGGTCAGAGAAAAGCATTTCATTACAAAGTCCTAGAAGTCACCGTGAGTTAATTATTTTTCGATTCTGTTTGTGTGCTTGAAGCCTAACCGACTATACATGCAACAGATACGATATCTGGTTTAAACTGTTCATTTGTTAATATTTTTATCCACATTTAGTCAAGAATTCAGTCACACTCAGGGACAACAAAATATCAAGCGCAACAAATACATTTAACGCACATAACTGACCTATTCGCACAATAAAAGCCACAAAAGACGCATGCTATCTACATCAACTTTAAAATTAGTGTCCCTGTTGCTTTGATCAAAGGGGATGATGCATAAATAAAAAAAATTCAAACCTCTGGTGAAGTGTTATGTCATGTCAAGAGAAGCCACAGCGTACTCGTTTTTCTAAGATATGAACTCAACAGGAAACATCACACTGATTACAGTAATTGGTCTGTAACTTTGGTAAGTCTTTTTTTTTTTGCATACCTAAGTGCAAAATTCCACGCCGACTATTCGAAACCGAGTTTGAAGCAAGTCTACAAACTAACACATCAATGCTGACCTACGTCGGTGCTGACATGCGCGGTAAACTGCGAATAAACTACAGGTGACGCGCATGCGTCTACGTTATATTAGATGCCGTGTGCTGTTTAAAAAACTCCCAGCGAGTTCAGGCAGTTAACTTCCAGAACTGCGGAGATCAGGAATATTTGCCAAGAGTTTGACCATATTTTTCAACTGTCACAGCATTCAAGCCGGCGCGTGGCTGAGTGGCACGGGGAGCTGTCCGTTTTTGTCCAGTACGTCGTCCAAGTCCTCATCTTCTATCACTACTGAAAAAAGCAATTTATTGTAAGTTAAAACCTGAGTTGTTAAACTGCCTGTGCCCACCTATCTGAGATCCAGTGAAAAAGAGTCGAGTGTTTGTTCATTCAACGTGGTCTCGCAGTACTCACCTCTTTTTGACCGTCCAATCTGCCCTAGCTTTGGAGCCCTCTGGCCTACGCTCCGCTGCGGAGATTCCGGCCAAAGACAGTCCCGGTTGATCTCTTCTCGCGAATGCTGCATTTCAGGGAGGACGTGGGGACTGGGCTGAAACACACTGGATGGAGGCAGAAGCTCGGGCATGTCGGATATTTCGTACATCTCAGCAAGTGAAGGGTCCTCTTGCTTTTTCGTAGTGACAGTCTGCGGCTCTTCTATCTTCTCGAAAGCCTCCTCTGCGCTCGCGTGCCCCTTCTCCGCCTTCTCCTTACTTCCGCAGCAGTACAGCATCCAGGACTGATGAAGGTCTTATGGATGACAAATTAAGATTCCTTTGAGATACTATAAAGAATGCGGCATGATAAAGCGAGGCTACAGGCTACCACAATGTAAGGGCAACGTAAATGCAGTTCACCGGTCATGATGATACAAGAAGAAAACAAGCGAAAAGTGCAGCAAACAAACTGCTCTCCATCATCCCCGTATATTATCGTTCATACGACGCCGAGTTTATTTACAGAAAAAGGAGACGTGTTTGTTTTTTTAGCCAAAACAAACATCCCATCTGTCCTCACTTCAAACCACACATGTAAAACATCTTTAACGCCATTGCTCGTAACAGATATTGGGTTACAGACAGCTATATTCCTAATGTTTTCCCAGCTGACCGAAAATGCTTGCAGCCTAATAGACGCTGCTCTGCAACGAGAATCTCTTTTCTCTGAAACACGTTTCGTCTTAAAGGGGCATGTGCTGTGCGAAAGGGATTTCCCGACCCAGCAGCTGACGTCACATACCTCCTGCAAAGGGGCAGAGTCTGTTTTGCCTCATTCCAAATCAGAAACTCTTATACAAGTTTTTTTTAATACCGTATACTTTTAAAAACTCCTTTTATTGTACTATTAGATAGACTGTACGTTTCAATGATTGGAATTACAAGTAAGTGCAGCGGTCCTTTTCCGTTCCGTGTCGCATTTCACTTAATGGTGCAAAAAAGAAGATAATTATATTCCTTTAAAACTGGCTAACGATGAAAGAGTAGACACCGACTTCAAACATTTTGCGTCACATGACTGTGTTAAACGAATGAGTAGTCCAGTAAGACGCCTAGTTTAAAGACTAGAAATGGATTTACTACTTATTGTTCTCGTACCACAACAACTTTAATTAATGAACTCCTTTCTCCATCTTTCTTTCTCTGTTTTCACGTTATCCGAGTGATACGCCGCCCTGCTATTTCAACTGATGTGCAAGTTAAATGTGAATGGAAGCATCTTGACATGCGTGGGCTATGTGTCATAATGTCACCACGCCAGTGGGTTCATCTTCCACATTTTTGTGACGTCGCATTCTTTTAGGACAGAGAAGCCCAGCAAAGATAGTTGCGCGAGCAGGTCGGACAGGTTAAGTTGATCTTTTTTTTTATCGGCACCTTTGTCTCAGTATAAAGCAGAGCTGCCGACTGTGTGTCGACATTTAGGCTATCGGACAGCAGATCTCTCAGGTGAGTCGCGATGGGAAAAGTAGATATTTATTATTTACATCACTGGAGATTGATTAAGTGGCTGAATTACTGCCATCTGTGTGTGTGTGGTTCAGAGCATGTGCGTTTTGAAATGCCTGAATTGTCAGTGTCACTTCTGAAGAATTACGATGATTACACATTCACAGCTAATGTAGTAGTCTAGAATACCGTTGATAATGAAAGGACACGAAGCAGCAAAATTAAGCAGCAGTAATTCCACACTTAAGATGTTTCAAATAGGTCATAGATTAAAGTAAACTCTGTTTGAAACTTTGGGTTTTACTCCGATTAAAGTAAGACCTACTGGGTTTGGTAAATGATGCTGGGACTTGTTCATAGCAGTAATGGTACTGTGCCTTTTCAGCTGCAACCATGACAACCAAGATGGTGTTCACTCAGCCGCAGCCTGTCCTGCACACCAGTTCGTCTGATGAGTGGACCTCGGGTGTCTGTGACTGCTGTGACAACAAGTCTCAGTGTAAGGCATCTCTTGGTTAAGCTATCTAGTAAAGTACAGCTGTTTTGGTTACTGTGTATAAGGTTGGGTAGAATGTGGTGGAAGCAGGGACTACAGTGGTATTTAGTTAGTGTGAACGTCAAATTTTTAACTAGGTAGCCTGATAAATAGTTTGGTATGGGGGTGTGTTACTCACCATCTCCGCAAACGTCTGTTTCCAGGCTGTTTTGCTTTTTGGTGTTGTCCATGCTTCGCCTGTATAAAAACTCGAAAGTATGGGCAGTGTCTATGTCTCCCCCTTCTGGACATCTTTGGCATCGCTCACCCTGCCACTCTTGCGATGAGAGTCTCAATGCGACATCGCTATGGCATAAAGGTACAGGAAATACCTGACCGTTTATGTGTATGGGTATATTAAATTTTCTTAACTATGATGAAAATGTCAGAAAAAGCTCAGTGTGTTTGTGTGTGTGTGTGTGTGTGTGTGTGTGTGTGTGTGTGTGTACTCACAGGGAACCATCTGTAAAGACTGTGTGATTGCCACATTCTGTTCTTGTTGTGCGTGGTGTCAAATGGCTCGAGAGATGGACAGTCGCTCCATACCCATTGCCCTTGTCGGGGCGAGACCAGCTCAATAGCTGCCTAAAGTGCTGCCTAAAAAAGATTGAGATAAAGCATTTTTTATCTTGATTTATCCTGATGTTCAGTGTTTGATTTATGTTCTGCATTTTATCCATACTAATCTTTCTGATGTATCTCAGAGTTCTATAAACTTTTTCTAGTACTGTGCCATATTTGTCACGTTTCTATAAGTGATGTGTTGACAACTGTTCTGTATGTGTTTCTATTTTAGAGGGTTATGCCACTGGTTCTGTTGTGATGGATTTGATTCTCGTCCACACTTTGTAGTAAAATGTTCTGTTGTGTTTAGTCCTTGTACTGCATCAGATCCTAAAGTAATCAGGTTTATTTACTATTGCACTTTGAATATAGTCAAACACTGATATGATTAGGAATATGGTGTGGATGATTTTTCTCAGACATGAAACCTTCTTAGCTGATTTGTTCTCAAACTCATCTTTGCCACATTGTTGTTAAGTTTCTATGTGTAAAAATTACAATAAAACTGCTGAAGTCTGTTTACCTCTGTCAGTTTTACTCTTTAAGCAGTAAAAATTGCATTTAGAAGTATAATTACATTCACAGAATTTAGTAGATGCTTTTGTACAGAGTAAGGCATGGGTGTGCTTTGTTGTGTCGGTGGAACTAGCTCAGAGTACACGTACCACCAGGCATCGTCACTTTACGTTTACATTTATTGCATTTAGCAGACATTCCTATCCAGAGCAGCTTGCAAAAGTGCTCCGTCATATACTCTTGCGGTGCATCTTGGCCAGTATAATAGGGTAGAGACGGGGAGTCAGTCTAGGACAAAGTTTAAACCAAGGCTCATCTCGGAGGCTGGTGCCGGCAAGTGCAAATACAACAGTAGTACGTGAAAATTCTTGAATGACTGACAAAATACTGGTTTAGTGCTTGTTTAAGTGCGTTTTGAAGTAACAAGTTTTCAATGTGGGGCTGTTTGGACTACCAGGAGACATCCGTCACACCTGACAGTGGTACGCCGTCTTAAAACTTGCATTCAATTTCTTTTCAAAGGGTGTGGTCCAAGTCAAGCTCCACTCGAGGCACAAAGGGCATGTGATGTGTTGTGTAATGAGACAAAGGACCTCTGGGTAGGGGACAATTGGTCTGTTTTTGACTTTGAGCACCAGTATTAAGGTCTTAAGTACTGGGGACATATATGACAACTGGATCATGTGAAAGGATTTAGTGGACAAAGGCCAGAAGTGTGTTATAGTAGTCCATGCTTGAGATAAAAACATATGAGACAAGCGAGAGGTAAGGGAATTCCTGGAAAGAAATGTTCTAATCCTACTGATGTTCTACCGGAGAAACCTGCATGTCTGGGTGATGCATGTTTCATGAGTGGACAAAGATAGCTGCATTTCCAAGACCACACCCAGGTTTCCTGAATTTTCACACAGTGTGATTTGTGCTGTCTCCTTCGAAAAATGCCCAGTCATCGCATGACCAGGTATCTCCAGGAACATGGAACAGCTCTGGCTCACTGGATGTTCAGCTGTTTGTGAATGGCTGCCGTTCATTTGAAGCTGTCTGATGCACATGCTTGAATCTGAATTAAGGATCTAGTAGCTAAGTGACGGAAGGAGAGAGGGACTTGAGTGTTGTCAGTTAACTGTGGTGGAAGAAATTATGTGAGGATATTACCTCATCAAGACAGCAGCTACCAGGGATAAAGAGAAGAGAGTGAAGCATTCAAGCTTAGGGAACTGCAAGACAGTTTCTTGTACATTTCTTGTTTAAGAGCATGAAAATAAAATGTGTTTGAGTGCATTTGTGTGTGTTGGCATATCTATGTGTTTGAATGTTTTTTGAATTTCTATGTGTGCATTAATGTGTTTACTGTCACAATTACAGTCACATTCTTTGTCCACTACTAACTGCAGTCATTGATAACAGCTGTTCCTTACATGACCTCTCGCAGCCCATCTGAAGCCCTTTCAGTACATTCTATAACCTGGATAGCCTGTATATTCAGTTACAGTTCTGTAACCTGGATGGCATGTACATTCAGCTACAGTTCTGTAACCTGGATGGCATGTACATTCAGCTACAGTTCTGTAACCTGGATGGCATGTACATTCAGCTACAGTTCTGTAACCTGGATGGCATGTACATCTCTGAGATTATGGCTGTACACTGAACACAAAGTTCACTGAGTATTTTTTGAGTTTGAATGTACTTATAATGAAAGTAGTGCTGCAGAGCAGTGGCCAGTTTGTGTACTGTCTGATGCCTTTTTCGAGTAAATGAAGTTAAATGAATGAGTTTAATACATCAGGGCACAGCCAGCTGCATTCATCCTGCACCCAGTTCACCTCACTCCAATTAGCAGCTTATGAACAGGCTTAAAAGGGAGTGTTTCTACAAATGTCTGGTTTAAACGAGTCTCACAGCAAGGACTAAATTACACTGAGCTAGATGAATCACATAAAAGAATCCTCTCTTTTCTTCATATTTCTAAGTTAACAAGAGTAAATAAACAAAATTGCATAACAACGATTATAAAAATTAAAATAACAAAAAAAAAAAACTTGCAGGTTACCAGTGCCAAGGCCTAGATGTTTAGTGGGATCTGTAGGTACACTAAACTGGCTCAAATGAGGTTAGCAGACTTATCAAAACAAAGCACAGAATAGAGAAGGAAAACGTACCATCTTATCAGTGTGTTTGTCAAATAAACCGAGAAGCCTGCAGAAGCCTGCGGAAGCCTTCGTAGATAGAAGCACAACACCTAGTGCAGATCCTATATATCACTCGCTAAATTAAGTGAGGAGTCCATGAAGAGTGTTCATTTAATATAACACCACAGCAGCCTACACAGGTTCAGGGCTGAAAAGTGTCCTTGTATGTGACAATGAACTGTCTGATTTACTGATGTTGGTATTATCTTTAAACAGTGCATAGAAGTTACAGATTTTAAAAGGAAAAAATAAAGACTCCCAAAACTAAATAAGACCCCAAATAACTAATAACCCCAAATAAGTATTATGTTAAGTTTATACCTTTGTGATGGCATGATGACTTTGATGTG
Source organism: Sternarchorhynchus goeldii (assembly GCA_028565775.1). Taxonomy (NCBI): domain Eukaryota; kingdom Metazoa; phylum Chordata; class Actinopteri; order Gymnotiformes; family Apteronotidae; genus Sternarchorhynchus; species Sternarchorhynchus goeldii. The sequence goes on from JAOXYF010000015.1 coordinate 10,894,834, forward strand.
ACTTTGATCATCGTCTGATGATTTTGAATCAGATCATCTCATCACTGACTTTAAATACGTCTTAGATTTCAGAACTCTTTTTTATTTATGCCAGTTACCTTTAAAAAATTCAGTTGCTGTCACAGACTCGACTGTGAAATCAGTTCACAAACCAAATTTGTCTTAAATCAGACATTGTAAGAACTATCTAATCAAAATTACGGTGACTTGGATTACTCATTTTATATTAAAAATCACTATGGTAGGTAACTATGGGAGTTTTAAGTCTTGAGTTTGGTGAGAGATGTACTTTAACTTATTTCCAGTCACGTTTAAAACAAGTGATTACAGTCGAAATGTGAACACCCTCCTCCTGCCTGTCTCCTGGTATTGTCTAGAGGTAAAGCAGTGTAGGCCTGAATGCTTATGCTTCTGCACAAGATGATCTGATAACACTGAGGTCTCACAGATACCGCATTGTTTTGTCTTCCACAGTATCGGCAGCAGCTCCACTGATCATAGCAGCCACAAGTAGAGTAGTTCAACAGCCGACATGGACTCCTGTCAGTGGATACCATTATGATTGTTCTGGTAGAGTCCCTGCAAACCAGAGTCCAGGTTCCAGTCCTGGATTTTGGAATCACCGTCAGTTTATTGAAAAGTTACTATTCATCTCTTGCTGTGTGAGTGACTCACACAGCAAGTGGGTGGAGAACAGCAAATGATACAGATAGAACAGACAAAGTCATAGTAAGTCTTTATGATGAAACAAAGGATGCTGAAGGAAGTATTGCATTTCCCTTTAGGCATTTCAATGCACTTTTTAAAATATAAGATGTAGAACAAAGGAGAAAAGAAATCTTTCCTCGCTTAAAAACTTTACTTTTAACTTTAGTTATGTTCATAAAATTTTCAAGTATGCCAGATTAGCTAGCTAGCTACAGTACATGTCAGCCTAACATTAACATACATGGTTAACACAAAAAAATGCGAATTATTGATCATGCTGTGTACACAGCTAACATTAAACCAAAAAACTGTTTTAGATGTTTAGTCGTTAGTCATGCTACACAGTGTGTGAAACTGTCTACAGTTTGGTACTTACAACTGATATCTTACAACTGATATCTTAGCTCGCATAAATCAGCCAAGTGCTAAACATGTAGCCACTGCCTTTCTGTAATTTCCAACCCACCTGCGGCCAGCCTCACCTATTCGGACTGGTACTATCCGTTTGGAGCTGACTCCAGTCTGCAGCGATACACTTCTCAAAAGTGAATATAACCTGTAGTCATCACACCTGACTCCTGAGTAGGAAAAACTGTAACTGTGGGCTGTGAATTAAATATTTATGTTGTATGATATTAATTAACTCCCAGTACGTCCAAAGCAAGTACAAAATCCAGAACCAGACTTTGGATAAAAAGGCTGGAGTTGCAGACCTCTGCAAAGCACTTGACAAATTTCATATGGGATCATTAAAAACATATATCACACTTTTGTATGTACAAACATAGATTTCCACAGAATTTCTGAGGGGTGCGTGTTGATGGCTGGGCTTTTCATTCCTATGTCCATGCGGGAGGAAGTGGTACGTGTTTTCAAAGCATTCGGACTTGCTTCAGGTTGATCAGGTTGATATGCTTTCTGAAGCTGCTCCTGCTTTGCCTGAACCACCACAGCTGAGTTCAAGGGAGTCAGGCCCCTTGGTGTCTGCCCCTCATTAACGTCCTGGTCCCGGGACTACTGGGGTCTTGTGGCATCGCGATTTGTGTGGCTCCTGTCACTCTCTCTCTCTCTCTCTCTCTCTCTCTCTCTCTCTCTCTCTCTCTCACTGTCTCTCTCTCTCTCTCTCTCTCTCTCTCTCTCTCTCCCCCCCTCTCTCTCTCACTGCCTCTTTCTCTCTCTCTTTCTTTCTCTCTCTCTCTTTCTTTCTCTCTCTCTCTCCTTGAGGGCAGCAATGTGCACAACCCTAGACAATGAAAATGATTATTAAAACAAAAACTAAATCATATAAAAAAATCAAAATAGTCTTAAAATAGTCTTAAAATTTTCTGATTGTCCAGTTGTGAACAAAAACTCTAGTCTAGTCTAATATAGGCCTCTACATAACTATAATTCTATCAGGTTTGTTTTTAATTTCAGTTTTATTAGACTTTACACGCCTAAAAAGTAACACTTAGTTGAAGTACAGGTGGCAAAGTATGAACATATGGGGGCCGCATTATGTCAGATTATTTTGTCACATGCATGTAGTACACAGGCAAAACAAGCCCAGTTCTCTGAGTATCACTCTCAGCTCTGTGCTTGGATATTTTTAGACCAGCAATTAAGGCAAAGCTTATGAGTTTAGTAGGTTCCACCTTTTTCTTTCTTGCTTCCAGTTAACTGTTCTCTACATTTGTTTTTTCAGGCTGAGTCATTCCTTCGATACAGTAAATGACCAGCCTTGGTTCATTTTACTTCTCTTCCTTGATGTTTTCTGTGGTTTCCAGGTTGGCATGATATCTTCTGTAGCTCAGAGTTTCTGGCTGATCCACATGTATGAGATGCACAAAGATCTCCCTGATGGACGGTCTAGAGCCAGTTTAGAATTTTGACTACAATTACCAGTGCCAGTCCAAGGAATTCCCCTGCCCTAATTTAATTGAATTACCTCATAAGGTGAATTACCCAGTGATTTGAATCAGGTAGAAGAGAAACGTGCAAAACTGCCATAACCACTACAGTCGGAGCTCAAAGTAGACAAGAGTTCAGTGGATCTGCAATCAGCTTGCAGTCACTGTTGTTTTGACCTAAATCATCTTCTTTTAAATACTGGTGAAGAGGCTGCACTGTCATGGGTACCAGAGGTGTGGGTTCTGGCATTGGAGGTGTTTGCACAGAGCTCTGGTGAGCGTTCAGGGATTGCTAGGGTTAGTCATGGGATGCCCATACCCGGGTGGCAACATGGGTGGGCTTCCTGCAGAAAGATCAAGGGTTCACCTGTAGCATGCAAGCGCCATGCTGGAAGACAGGATGCAGATGGCCTGGCTGAGAGACACCCGCCACAACATGGTGCTGACCGACCTTGGCATGTCCGTGGGCGCTACTCCTGGCACGTCACCTCAACAACCTGCGCTGGACCGGTTTCACTGGACCAACACTATTGCCTGAACCTGCTGCAGGAGCTGTGCAGGCTTCCAGGGTCACCCGCTGGGGTAGAGGTGTCTGCGCTGAGAATTGGCGAAGCCCAGCAAGGAGCCGATGTCTTTGGGTACCCTTGCTGCCAGTCTGACCCAGCCTGCCCTAGGGGCCATCACTGTGGCAGTGGCCCAGTTTGGACACATGGCAGCGTGATGGTTTGTGGGATTGAAGTCAGCCACGCCGGGCAACACTAGCTCGCTGCTGGCCACCATCCGACTCAATGACCTGCTAGAAGCACTGTGGGACAGTTCCTGTGGCGGAACCTGTCTTAGCCACTTTAGCATAAAGAGTTATGCCCACCTGCACCAAGCACACACATCACTCACAGACAAAAAAGCCTTCCAGGTAGACTACATTATCCAACACCAGGGGGCGCCAGTACCGAAACCAATGGCATCCTAATCCCTAAGCTTTCAGTTTCAAAGACCGGTTAAACTAGAACAATGTTAGATAAAATGGTTGAAATGTTTTCCAGTCAAGGAAGAAGAAATCAATAGTCTAATGATGATTGTGCTCTGTATTTACATTCCTCCTTCTTTCTCTCTTCTTCACTCTCTTTGCTTCACTCTCTTTCCCTTGTTATGCGTGTATCTATCTTTTTAGAGCAATGTCCCTCACAGCTCTGAGGTTCCATGCTTAGGCACAGATCACTTCCTGGAGTCATTAAAGTTTCCATTAATCTCCTCTGCATAACATTAGGAACCATGATTGTTAGGGGAAACAACAGTCAGGAACATCTGTTCAGTAAGTAGACTGGCTTGCCCAGGGTCATGTAATCAGGTACTGGGCAGGATGTGATCTGTGAGCACAGAATATTGGAGTGATTGTCTGAATTTATCGTTTTCCTCTGCCAGCAGATGGTATGTGATGGTATTCCACCAGTAGAGGGAGCAACAGACACATTTACAGTACACTACTGCCATTTCTGCACCTCAGACTGGATCGAGCAAACTCCCCGTTGTGAATGTTACAATACAGTAAAATAAAACACAAACATTGCAGTAAAGAAAGAAGTTTTCCTTTGTGAGGAATCCCTTGCCAGGCTGGAGAAGACCTTCCTCCCTACCGCCCATGAGCAGAAGAGATGGACACAACAAAGAGATAAGATGAGAGCAAAAGACAGAAGAAAGCTAAAACTGATTGAGAGGGTATTAGACCAGGCTGTAGACACTAATGTATGCTTCTAATGACTCATTATCTCATTATCAATCTTTCTCTCACTCATCTCTTCTTTTTCCCACTCTCCCCTCCCCCCTCCCCCCCAATCGACTAGCAATGATGGGAATAGCAATTAGGGCGTTGGGCTGCCAAATGGCTATTTTAATTAGCTTTCTTTAAAAGACACACAGAGGTAGGAGGGCAAAAACAGGGGGATAGAGCGAGTGAGAGACGGATGTTCTTAATAAGTGTATGAGATTAGAAGGTCATTAGACTTCTGCCCGAATTGATGATTAGGAATTCCTGCAGGTCATAGAACCTTATTACAGTGGCCCATCCAGCATTAACGCATATATTCTATTTGTGTTAAACACAAAGAAATTAAAACTAAAAACCAATTAGAATGTGATGGCTTCATCTGCGCAAGCCCCTGGTCACCTGTCACCTCAGCAGGGAGGGTAAAACGCTCCATGGGCCAGTCTCTCCTGGATCGAAGCGTGTCCTTGCAAAACCTTACCCAAGGCCAGTCTCATCAACTCTTGCTCTCTATACTTTCTCACTTTTTAACTACAACAAACGATATAGCGTTATAGTTAGTACTTAGTACTGATGCTGGGTTATTTTGTATTGTGCTATTTGTTTGCATATACATCTCATCCACAATCTCAAACCAGGTGAATCTAGGTGAAATTACTGCTGCAAACTCTCACGCGCATACGTGAACTTTGACCTCGAACTGTGCGTCACAGGCCTGATGGGGGAGGGGAACTGTTCGACACGTGGCACGGTGTGTAAAACCAGAACATAAAAGAGCGCATGTTTCAATGGATCTGTTTATCATTTTCTTTCTTTCTTTCTTTCTTTCTTTCTCTCTCCCTCTTTCTATCTCTGTCTTTTTCTCACCCTCTTTGTCATGAAGTGTCCTGGGGTTATGGTTGTTATGATTTATATGAGTCTGCTCTGAAAGCTCTCTCTCTTTTTCTCCTCTGTCTTCATCTCACTTCATCTCACTCCTTCCTTCCTCTCTCCTCTCTGTCTTATTCTCTAATCATTTATACTTGCATCCCCTTAGGCCGATTCCAAAAGTAATAATGAAAGAGATTTAACCCTTCAATTTTCCACAATTCTGACCCTAAACATTGTTCGTCTCTCTCTCTTTTATTTTCTCTCTTTTTCTCTCCTTTTCCTTTCTTTCTTTGCACACACACACACACACACTTGTAGTAACCTTAATGGGATTTCCAATGAACTCTAGAATTATGTGTTAGTGGGATTATTGTTCAAAGGGATGTGTTAATGACCCGTTTACACATAAATTGTAACCTTGGCAACCAAATGTTTTCAAATGATTTTGCTTGATTTGCTTGACTGGTGTCAATATATATGCACACACACACACACACACACACACACACACAAACTAGACACTGTCTGGGCATTGGTAACCCAGGACTCGTGTAATCAGTATCCTTCGTGCGTTCTGGAATTCAGCTACGGGTGTCAGCAGGCGACAGAATGAATACATAAGGAACCAAAAGCACTGGCAGTAATTCTAACAAGCCCTGACTGGCTCACAGGCCTGATCATTGGGTCTCTAAGTGAATAAACTTCTCCAAACTTCTCTGCCACAGGTTTAGGACGTGACTGCTGGTTTTTGTCCATGTTTAGAGTCTCTGAGCAGGACGCAGTTTATCTGGATGCTGTAGCTCTTGCACTGATGGATTGTGTGCATGTTACTTCTTCTGCCTAATTATACTCTGTTAATTACAAATTTAGACTAATGTGCCTAATTAGACGAACATCGCCTTTGCTCATATACAGGACATCTCCAGATTTAGGAAATGATCTCTTTAACAAACAATATGACTTAATTGCAGACATTTGCATAAACAAATGAGCTAATTAATTACAATTAAGCACTTGCTGATGAGTCGGAGGACAATGAGACTCTGGATGTTGTCCCCAGAGAACCAGAGAGAGCTTGTGAGAATGTGAGAAGAGAACGTCTGTGTGTATGTGTGTGTGTGTGTGTGTGTGTGTGTATGTGTGTGTGTGTGTGTGTGTGTGTGTGTGTGTGTTTAAATGAAAGTTTATGAGCTTGTGAACATGCTAATATGATGCTCCCAGCATGAGAAATTATTGTATGCACATGTGAGAATTTGCTGGAAGTGTCCAGGCAAATCACCTTGCGCTCTTTCCTTATTGGCTGTGGTGATTCGGCGGAAAATGCATCTCCGCAGAGCATCGGCGTTTACAAGTTAAGCCTCCTTACCATGTTTCTCCCTCTGCACATTCATCTCTCTTTCCCCTCTTTCTGTCTCTTTTTCTGGAGGCTTTGCAGATGGAAGGACTTCTCCCCTCCTCTCCCCTCCTCTCCCCTCCTCTTCTGTGTTGGAATTTAATATGCAACTTTTTATTGGAAAACAATCGTGCGTGCCTGCGTGAATCCTGACCGCAATATATCTGTTAGCGCATCTAATCCGATCAGGCCAGGGAGGGCTATTTATCACCGCAAATCCAGGGCATTTCAGTCTTCTTTTTATTATTTTAATATATTTCTCAGCTATTAAATCAGTGAAATGATGAATTAGAACTGTCTGGCATGCTTTCAGCAGCATGACAGGAAATGATGCACTTCCCAATCTGAGTGGTCATTCGGACTTTTTAAAGACAAAAAATGATGGGAGAAAAAGTCCAATATTTTCCTGTTCATGGTTTTCCCAGCTCCATTCTTCCAGCCTCCTCCTCTGAGAGTGTTTTTAATAAACAGTCTAAGTGGGCTTTATTGCTGTGTTAGAGAGGGCAGCATCACAACTATCTTTAATATACGGCCAATTACCAAACGTGCACACACATACACAGGACATCACACAAACATGATCGTCCTACTCCCTCTCTTCCTCTCTCTTTCTCTCTCTCACACACACACACACACACACACATACTGCCTCAGTCTTAGACACAGGTTAACAGTTGTGTGGTCTGGGCAAACCCACACATTATATTTACATTGCAGCTTCATCCAAACACCTGTTTACTCATGAGGGTAAAAATTCACGGTTCCAGTGTTTTTTTTTAATATATATTTATATATCTTTTACAATTTCACAGTTTATGTTCATATCCTGTGCCTCAAAACTCAATCTCTTGCTCTCAAACTGTGGTTTTTAAATAGAGTGCATGCATTCACAACCTCTGGCAGTATAAAAGTTCTCCTTTGTCACCCACTACATTCTTTTGCCCTCACAGGGTTTTCAGTTTGTTTTATCAGCAGAGTTTAAACATCTTCAGCTCTTAAATCTGGGCGCTGTGTATTAATCAACCATTTATCAGTGTTACACTTCTTCAGCTGCCACAGGGAGTGAATCCACTCAGGCTGAAGCTCAAGTAGAACTGAGGGATCTGTTTGCTTCCAGACGTGCACAAGCACGCCTTTACTTTGGGCACGTCTAAGACACGGGCGTCCAACACGAGCTCGAATCACACGGTCTGCTGAGAACCAACGACTCCTGCTGCTTTCGGCGGCGTCTGACGGCAATCAGATCCGCATTAAGACCTGCCCTCCTGTTCCGTGCCCGTCTCCTGCCTGTCTTTCCGTCCGTGTCCCTCCCGGCGAGGCGGTGCGATGGCATCCTGTAGGGGGCGCTGGTGGTGTCATGCTCTCGTGCAGGTGGGTGGTGGGGGACACACTGCTCCGAGACAGCTGGTTTGACCCCTCAGCCCCCGCGAGTCCTCACACCAATCAGCTCCGCGCAGCCAGAATCAATTAGCACCAGAAAGGGGGGTGCAGAGAGAGAGTGTCACTGGGGGGGGCGGGACCCACTGTGGACGACTGGGCCCACACCTGGCCTGTCCCTCCCTCCTCCCACACCACACTCACATCGTATCCATCCATCCCCTCGTCCGTCCACCTGTGTGCATGGAAGGAAGCCACTTCACTGGATTTATTGTCTCCTCTTTCAGCTTATCTGTGTCCCTGCTACTCTCTCTATCCGTCTCGCTCACTGTCTCTTTCTCTCTTTCTGTCTCTGTCTCTCACCCTCTCTCTCTATTTTAAAGATGTGTGTTAATAACTTTTAAATAGTCTGGCAGCGGAGGGCCAGAGGGGCATTGACTCCTCTTATTGCTCCGCCCCCTACATTCTCTCTCACTCCTCTCTCTCTCTCTCACTGTCTCGTCCTCTCTCACCCCTCTCTCTCTCTCTCTCTCTCTCTCTCTCTCTTTCTCTCCCTCCTTATTACATATAACATCACACTTCTTTCCTCTTTTCCCTTACCTGTGCTCTTCTGCTACATGTCCATGTTCATTCCTCGTTCTCTCGTTCTCTCTTTCTGCCTGTCCTTATTCTCTCTTTATCTCTCCCTGACTCTCTCAAGTCCTATTTCTCCCTGCAACTGCAATACTGAAAAGATGAATAATTTAGTCCCCAAAAGCAGTAAGAACACCACAGTCACTCTTTCGTTTATTTCATATTCTTTCTTTACTTTCTCTCTCTTCTCTGTCTCTCTATCCCTTTCTCAACTCCCTGTTCTCATTCTTTTGTTTATCTGCGCTCTGCAGTGGATAAATGATATTGGGGCATATTCATGTTCATAAAGAACAGTGAAAACAGCTCATCAAACATTCCATTTACAGTGGCTGCTGCTCATGCGTTTAACTCAAGGGGAAACATTGCATTAAAACAAATCACCCTTCTTGTAAAACACACACACACCCAGCAATGAATATTTATCGAGCTCTAACCCCTGACTTCATATATTGTGTTGTTTGCAGAAAGCACAGTGTGTGTGATTAAGAAGCTGAAAGAGCACAACCTGCCTTGTATCCTGGGCAGGACAATAAAACTCCAACTTTAAGTTCAGGAAGCTTTGTTTAGGTCCTGGGATCAACTCCAGTGATTAATGTAATCTCTAAATGAAAGTTCCCATTTCCCAACAGCTGTCCCAGTCCCCAGAATGCTCTCTTCTTCCTCAGTGCAGCACATTATGCTTCCAAGATCATATAATATGAGATTCCTCTGCATAAGTTTTTAGTTGGAAATGCCTGACAGTCTCGAATGCCTGAATTCACAGTAGGTCTTAGGGACAGAAGAAATAATAAACGGTTTAATAATGCACATAAATACAGAATAGTACAAAAACACCAAGGTAAACAACAACAGCAACAATAATGATAACAATAAATGTAACAACATATTATTATTATTGTTGTTGTTGATGATGATGATGATGATGTTGTTGTTGTTGTTATACATAAAGTAACAAGACTTTACTTTAACAAGGGTAATATCCTGCTGGAAATTCCTTCCCACTGCATTTCCATTGATGCTCTTACACACACACACACACACACACACACACACACAGACACACTCATACACAGACACACACAGACACACACACACACACACACAGACACACACACACACATACACGCACACAGACACACGCACACACACCGTCTCTCCACATAATTGAAGATGAGATGGGTTAAGAAAAAACAGCTCAAAAAGAGTAGCCAAAGTCAAAAGAGCACACGAATATACCACAGAAGAATTTAATTTACCATAATCCATTTAAATGCTTTCAGTTTCATCAAGTGAATACTTACTGCCATGATAAGAACACTTAAGAGGTGGGGGGGTTCCCATGCTCTCATTAAGAAAACTCACTTACTAAAAGAACTGAACATTAGAGTTGTGTTGAGCTTAAAAGATGTTACACCAGAGTTCAGGTACACGACTAAAACCGCTGTACAGAAATGGTTACACTGGGCAGACAAATTAGTGTAAGAGAATGTGACTGCGCAGCGCTTTGAAGACTGTGCTGGACACAGTTATGAGAGTGTCACGTTAAACTTTTGAGTGTTTTGAGTGTGTTTAAGCAACTATATAAAGGACTTCACTTTAAGTGTAAATAATTGGATTTTGGCCCCTTGGGTTTTGCCATTTTGAGCAGAATGTGAAGCAGCAGAACGGCTGACCAGATGATGTCAGTCTGGGCTTCAGCTTGACTGTGTTCAGGCCCCATGTGTGATGTCCCTCTGTCTTCTAATACAGAGAGAAGAGGAAGAGGCAAAAGTGAGCAGAGCAGAACCAGCAGCGGAAATCAGTGTGTGATGAACAGAGGGGTGAACGAGAGAGAGAGGCAGAGAGACAGAGGAGAGAGAGAGGGGAGAGAGAGAGAGAGAGAGAGAGAGAGAGAGAGAAGAGAGAGAGAGAGAGATAGAGGAGAGAGTACGTGAGTGAGAATGAGTGAGAGAGAGAATGGAGAGCAAGTGAGAAAGAACAAGAGAGAGAGGGAGAGACAGAAGAGAGAGAGAGGGAGTGTGTGACAGAGAGAGCATGCGTGTAAGAAAGAGAAAGAGAGAGAGTGAGAAAGAGAGAGAAAGGGAGTTGGAGATAGCCCTCTCCCACTCTCTGACACTAATTGCGTTTTCCCTGAGCAGAATTGAGTTCCGGAGAAAGAGAGAAAGGCCAGAGGCTTTTCATAATTGTATCGACAGGAAAATGAATATGATGAATGGCGTTCATTCAGCACGTCCTGGATTTATTGTCTTTTCCTCAGGGCGTTAATCGCTGTGAAAAAGGGAGGGGAGAAAGAGAGAGAGACCGAGAGAGAGACACCGAGAGAAAGGGAGTCGTAATCTGTACTTTACTTTTGTCGATGCCCTCCTAACTTACAGTGTGACACTATAATGATTGTGTCCATTACAAACTTTTCCAGCAGTGTTTTTCAAAATGACACATCCTTCAACAGAAGCTCTGATTGCCTCTCTGATGAGCTGGAGCCCCTGAGCGAGACACTGACTGGCATTTTACAGACACTGAGTTAAACCCGATAAATGCACTTAGCAGCACAGTGAGCATAGCAAATATTAACTTTAAACTTCATAGTGGTCATTGCAAACAATGGCACTTACTGAACTTTAGATTTTCTGGTGGTTTTTGTTTGAGGGAGAAAAAAAGACTACATTCAAGACCCATTTTCTGCTCTTTATTTTCTAACCTTTGCATCGGTTCATGAAGCTTGTCTTTTCTCTCTCTCTCTCTCTCTCTCTCTCTCTCTCTCTCTCTCTCTCTGTCATACACACACACACACACACCCACAGTGAGAGTTTGTGCTTTGTGCTTCATTCCCTCAGACATCTCCATGATGGATGGCTTTCAAACACATACTTTATGAGCATTGCATTCATCTGATTCCCAGCATCCACATTTAACTGAGGACTGTGTGTGTGTGTGTGTGTGTTTGTGTGTGTGTGTGTGTGTGTGTGTGTGTGTGTGTGTGCACATGCTGAATACATGTGTGTTTGGGAGAGAAACTTCCCTTGTTTTCTTCTTCTCGTGTGTGTGATACGTTATTGTTGTGATATTGTGTGATAAAGTGTAAACTTCACAGGAATGTGTGCTTGCGCAGCAGTTGTGTATTTCTTTACATTTATGCCAGCAAACACCAAATTTATGGCACCAAATTTGCTCATTATAAGCTCAAATAAAATAAAATCTTGCAGGACACACAGCTGTAAATCACACAGGACACACAGTTTAAAAATCAGGAACTATAAAGCAAAGTGGTGGGCTGTGGAGTACACAGGTACAGCAGCTTCACACAGCTGTGGAGTACACAGGTACAGCAGCTTCACACAGCTGTGTAGTACACAGGTACAGCAGCTTCACACAGCTGTGGAGTACACAGGTACAGCAGCTTCACACAGCTGTGTAGTACACAGGTACAGCAGCTTCACACAGCTGTGGAGTACACAGGTACAGCAGCTTCACACAGCTGTGTAGTACACAG
>JAOXYF010000015.1:10913024-10930625 GCA_028565775.1 Sternarchorhynchus goeldii
TAATAACAATAATAATAATAATAATAATAATAATAATAATAATAATAATAATAATAATAATAATAATAATAATAATATGGGGTGGATCACATCTGAAGCCAGAAGTGACGTATACATTATTTCAGTAGTAGTCCTTGTTTCAGTAGTAGTCGTAACCGGTGAGATACAAAATGAATGTATCCTGTCTAATAAAGGTTTAAATACTCCTTTATCCGCAGCTAGGTGTCATTTTGTGTAAGCATGAGTAAGATAACAAGGAGCATTAACTGACTCTACAGAATTATAACTTTATGAGTATTATCTTAATGGACGTTGTGAGGGATGAGAAGGCGAAAACACCCGAGATCATAACAGCATAAGAGGAGGGGCTCGCGCTGCTAGGACAATCGCCACAGGGGTGACGTAAGCGTCTTCAGCCGCTGGACGAAGGCCTTTCTCCTCGGGGAATGGCGCCCTTTAGCAGCGGCGCACTAGCTAATGGTCTATTAAAATATCAACTACTTCAAAGTAAACGGATTTGGTCCTCGGTAGCTCCATGTCCCTGAAACTAATCAAACGCGGCGGCTAGGCCAAAAGAGCATAATCGTTTTTACGCGGCGGATTACAAGGAACCACTTAGATCTGCTGTCACCAGATCGGGTGTCCCAGAACTCCTGATTAAATAAGCGCGTGCGAGTGTTCTCCAAGCGCACGCTAAGTGTGCCTTAACACTGCGCCTTGCTGTGAAATTGCGTCTTAGACCTGACAAGCTTTACAATGCACGTGACTAATTGTTTCAATTAAGGATTATTAAAATTAATAAGAGACATAATGTTCTTTGAAATATCTTCCAGAATAAATGGTCAGCAGCTTATTAAATGCGCGCTGAAATCTAGGTGCTCGAGATCATTTTGAGAATAATTTTCTAAATTGAACAACCACTCAGTCAGGTAACAGCAGTTGGCCTAGGTGTTGTAAAAATGCAATCATATAATTCTGGGTTTGTTATAAAATAAATAATGGCATTTACCTAAAAATATCTTAGACTGTAGAAATACACTTTACGCACAGCGTATCTTAAGACGCCGCAGACATGAGGCGAACACTTCCAAGAGGTACTGCAAACTTACTTGTTGGAAGAATTAATAAAAGTTTCTTTATATAGAAGTATTTTTTATTCTGATTCAGAAACAATTATAATAATATTTTATGCTGGACAATATTACAATAAAAATCTATCTATCTATCTATCTATCTATCTATCTATCTATCTATCTATCTATCTATCTATCATAACAACAACAACAACAACAACAATATTAATAATAATAATAACATGCAATATACGCTATTATTCATTATAATTATATCATTAGGGAATTTTCAGTAGAAACGACATCTGAAGATAGGCGTTATCAATACATAAAGCATAAATCTGTATTTTCTAAATATAATAAAACCGAGTCCTGAGTTGAGTGACATTCGGTGAGGGTAGGTGTAGTGTCAAAGGCACCAATTTCCCCATTGCTTCGGGCGATAAAAAAATCCGAACGGTTTAATACAGCGATGGCTAAAGACGGTACTTGCTTTTAATACACACCAGCTAGAGTTTCTCATCTAAGATCGATAGCTAAAATATGAAAATCATCAAATTAGCCTCTACTCCAAAGAGGCTCCTCCGATGATTACTCTAAACGGTGGGAGAACGGCCAGTTTACACTCACGCAAACGCACGCACGCGCAAACATTCACACGCACATTCGCTCATTCAGTTTTGTTTCGTGTTTCGTAAACGAGCAGCAAACAAATTTTAACTAAGCATTTCAGAAACGGACAAACATTCTGTTTCATTATCACTGTAAAATGATTGTGAAAACACTTAAATTATGGATGAACAAATGATTACATGCCGATGACAAAACTTCTGATCACTGAACTAATGTGTACATTGAGGGCTAAGTGGTGTGCGTTTTGAAGGAGTGATGTCACTTCCAAACGCTTTCAGTGCCTCGCTTGTAATCGCAAAGCATAAGCCAATAGGGAGAGGAGAAGACAGAACTGACCAATCCAAAGAGCCGAGCTAAACGAGATCGCGTGCAGGGGGTCTGCGGAGAGAGAGAAGCCTGCAACTGTCTGAAATCGTCCAAGTCCTCCAGCCAAAACTTTTCAGCCACGGACGAATGCGTCCTCTCCGCTCGAGGAGAAGAACCGCATCCGGAGGATCAAACGCTGCAAAAAAAAGTTCACACAACCTGGAATTTTACACGCGGTAGTATCTACTGTTTTATAGTATCATCTGAGGTCTGCATATCTGAACGGTGGAATAAGAGGCACTGAAAAAGGTTCGGAAGGCGAGGATGGACCGAGCCTCAAACTCCAGCCCCAGTGGCACCAGTCAGACATCCCAGCCCACTCAGCACGAGCCCATCAGTTTCGGCATAGATCAGATTCTCAGCGGTACTGACCAAGAGTCCCAACAGAATACGACCAAGAACAGTTCGGATAACAGCAACAGCGCAAGCGGAGGCAGTTATCAACTGGGCAGTCCGACCGGAGCAAGCGCAACACCGTACACAACAGTAACAGGTACTTTCCACGGTATAGCCGCTCCTTATGAGGGAGCTAGCCCGTACGGGGTGAATGTAACTCTCGCCCCCGGGGGAGTGATAAGGGTTCCGGCACATAGGCCCCTGGCCGCCGCAGTGCCTCCGCCCATGGCCAGCGCTGTACCCGGACTAGGGAGCATCAGCTTCCCTTGGATGGAGAGCAGCCAACGTTTCGCAAAGGACAGGTTTGCAGGTAAAGGAGATATATTCAGACTATAATATATATATTTTTAAATTAACTATAATAATATTACCGCCGACAACTTTGTCAACTCTGATAACTTTGTCAAATTGAAATCCGTGCGTAAATTATGCGTGAGGAAGTTTGTGGCCTATAAGAAATTTTGCAGTAACGTCACCTGACAATAGGTTTAAATGTCTAAGCCATTTTTCATGTGTGTACGATGTCCTTTTAGAAGTTTTTTTTTTTACCTGAAACCAAAAGTAAATGCCGTGGTTCGTTCAAATGTATTATTATCAATTATTATTATTGTTATTTTTGTTTTAATTATTGTTATTATTAGCAGTAGTAGTAGTAGCAGTAGCAGAAGTAGAAGATCTGTTGTAATTGTATTCACCGTAATAGTATTATTAGTTAATTTTAGCACTGTTATTAGTTTTTTCATGAATTACTTGAATATTCCATGAATTACTACTCAGAAAAAAATATTTTTCCAAGCAAGGACTCTTATTTTCTAGCCCAATAACTTAAATAAGCTTGACGGAGAATAAAACCTTTGAACGACAACGTTGATTAATCTAAGTTCTTTTATAACATAACACTAAATGAGTTGTTTATATTTTATTTAAGTTGTGAAATATAAGAAACGGCGCAAATGTGAATCAGGAAACGAATGACGGCTAAATCAGCGGCCTACCGCGGACGTGAGGATTCTTATAAAGTTGTCCATATCTGTTTACATTACTATTGCTTCTATTGATCGATATTCCGTTATTTACGTTTTTGTGTCTGTGTCGCGCGAAGTCTATCATTTAATCAGTGTGATTAATTAAGTGTTTGATTCTGTAATCTTCGCCTAGGAAGTGGACATTAGTAGTTGACATTAGTAATACGCTGCTAACTTTCTCTGGATGGTGACGATAGTCCACCCTTAACAGTACTTTTTGAAAAATAGCTCAAACATAGATAACTCTTTAGCCTACTATAATAATCATCGTGAGGTTGATACATTAGTCACAAAACTTCGTATAACAAAGACCTTTAATTAATTGGATTTGAGGAACTGATAAGTGTCTTTACTTTTTGACTAACCAACTGTTACAAAAGGCGGTTAATTAAAAAAAAACAACAACTATACAGTATACAGTCAGTATAAAGCATACAGTCACTGTTTTGCTAGTAGCTACATAGGTTTATATTGTGTAATCATTCCGAATTAATGAAATAACATACATTATTTATATGCTCCCTAAAACAACGTGATACACGTTGAGATATCTATGATGTTCTAATGTTTCGACATGTTAAAAGAGACCGTAGGCTGTAGCCTTATTTTTTAACGAGGTAACAGTTTTTTTGAAGGATTTAAAACAAGTTAAAATAATTAAAGGCCTGTCATCTTTGGACTGGGCCAACGTAAACTTTCGTTCAGTCTTCTTTTGAATGCCACCTTATGACGTGCCAGCGAAGTAGTTATATTCATCGTGCGTTTCCTTTATCCCTGAGCCAGTATAAAACGCTGCGCAGTTATAAAGACATATAAATATTTCAGCAGTGTTATTTATAGGTGCCTATAGGCGCTCTCTGTGGTTTTGACACTTTTGTAAAAAGAAGCCAAAGCTGCCTAATAAATCAGACATAGATGGACCAAATACCT
The DNA here is from genome assembly GCA_028565775.1 of Sternarchorhynchus goeldii. Lineage (NCBI taxonomy): Eukaryota > Metazoa > Chordata > Actinopteri > Gymnotiformes > Apteronotidae > Sternarchorhynchus > Sternarchorhynchus goeldii. The sequence goes on from JAOXYF010000015.1 coordinate 10,917,448, forward strand.
ATTGTGTTTCAAAAGCTGTTAGTAACTGAGTCTTGGTGCAACCTTTATGTATGTATATATGTTTTTGTGTTTGCTCGTCAGATAGCATAAATATTAAAGTTTACAAATGAAATATAAAATTGTTTCTGAGTAAATATAATACATATTAGAAATCACGAAGAACCTGCGATTCAAAAAGAGAACGTGGAAAGACTCCGTCGTGAAAATAATAATTATAAATAACTCAAATAACTTGTAGTTTATTTTTTCCTAGTCGTCCTGTACGTACCAAATAGTGCTTAGCCTAGGTCACTCAAATCCCTGATGATTTTGGGATAACCAATAGCTCAAATAAATAACACATACTAAAGTCATTGCTGAAGGACAAGAAATTGTCTTGTTGTGACAAATAGATAAAATTTTATGACTGAAAAACAAGTTGTTTTTGGAAAATGGTTTGTTGTCATGGAAGTTGTTCGGGAAAATGGTTTCTTAAGAAATTAAGGCTACATCTTCGCGGCATTTAAACATTTAGGCGAAACCTCGTCATTCAGAGCAAAATAGCACTGATTGCAAGCCTATAATCTGTGACAGAATCTTAATGGCTCCTTCTTCTCTCCACCGTCCACTTCACCTTGCTCGCTCGACAGCGGCCTTGGCGCCTTTCACAGTAGCCAGGCGTATAGGCCACCCTTACCAGAACCGCACGCCCCCCAAGAGGAAGAAGCCACGCACCTCGTTTTCCCGCGTGCAGATCTGCGAGCTGGAGAAACGCTTCCACCGACAGAAGTACTTAGCCAGCGCCGAGCGTGCTGCTCTGGCTAAAACGCTGAAAATGACGGACGCACAGGTGAAAACCTGGTTCCAGAACCGCAGGACCAAATGGAGGTGAGACAATAGGGAAGGGACAGCACGAGATATTAATGTAAAGTGTTGGTGTAATTGAAAGAACAATTTGTATAAATTAATATATACTGCTCAAAATAAGAGAAATTAAATTATCTGAAAAATTCTCTTAACTGTCGTATTCTGGGTAGCTATACACCACGTCAACAAATTGGGTACATTTTATTTAGACCATATTGCATATACATTTGTCAAAAACACTATATTTCAGCTACACTGCAAATTGAGGGTGAACGAGCGCTCATCTCTTTGGGTGAGGTTTAAGTGATAATAGTACGCAACATAGCAGCGCAAGAAATAGAGACCTTCCCATACGTTATACTCGACAGCACGAGTTTTCATCTTTTACAACTGATCTGGGTTACTAATTTGATAGGAACTTTTTCTGGATGGACAGTTCAGTGCTGAAGTTTTACACAGTTCAAATATTAGTGGCTCGTAAGGTCACTGTGAATTCACAATATACCATTTCTGAAATACACTGTAGGCCAAGGAGTATACCATGCATACCGCGGCATAATTAAATCTGTAGTTGCGATATATTTTTAGAAGTCTAATTAGCTCACTTGTGGTCAATTCATGAATGCAAAGTGTAATTACAGAAAACGATCAGCTACCACTTACATACTTGATATAACTGCCCAATGTGGAGGTTGGTAAAATGAATTGGACCGTGCAGTGTTAAGCAAAATCAGACGCGCTAAATAGCTCATCTATCCCGTTACTAAATAGCAATTCAATTCAAATTTCCTTTCCACAGTTTGGGCCAAGTTAATTCTGACACTTTTTGCGCGCCTTGTCAAACCGAAATTGCACCTCGTGTGACACAAAATACATCTAACGCAAACTTTTATTTTCGCATAAATTCAATCATTCGGTGAATATATGCGTTTTGTATGAACTTGTATAAGAAGTGAATGTTTAGGAATAAGTTTAAATGTTTTGAAAAGTTAGACAAAATCTGTTGTTCTCTCACAACATTCACTTCTTTCACTCGCGCTCAGACGACAGACGGCCGAGGAGCGGGAAGCAGAGCGCCAGCAGGCCAATCGGCTGATGATGCAGCTCCAGCACGACGCCTTCCAGAAGTCCCTAACGGATTCGGTTCCAGCTGACCCGCTCTGCATCCACAACTCTTCCCTGTTCGCCCTTCAGAACCTGCAGCCTTGGGCCAGCGAGGAGGGCGGCAAACTCGGTGGCGTAACTGCGCTTGTATGAAGGACTGGAGCGGGAGGACATTCAGGCGCTCTGACTGGCAAGTTGGCCAGTTTATAACGTCACAATTAATGAGGTTCTGATTTAACAGAAAAGCGAGCAGCTCGTTTCGGCCATCCAACAGCGGGTCTTATAAAGACATTCTGGACGTTTTATGTGCGTCTCTTTGCGGACCACGCTGAATGGAACGAAAGACAAGGACTAGTATATTTTCCGCTCCAGTTAAAAATGACATATAGTGACCCGTGGAGAGGAGCAGGTCACACTGCAGTCCTCAGGCTCCTGGCTCCACACTAACATATTGACAGACTGATGCATCACAGATCTGCTACTGTACCCCTCCCTCTTCCCATATGTCTCTCTCTTTACCTCTATCTCATCACTCCATCACGCAGGAAGAATGCAGAATTAACGACGGAGAGACGCATAACGAATTATAAATTATTCAGATTCTGAGTTGCCTGACCTCCTGCGCCCCTCTTTCGGCAATTTGACCGCTAGTGGAAAAGCTAACAAGGACATAAACACACACGCACAAGCTTACCACACCTTCCATAAATCAGTCCAAGTATTACATTAATGGTTGCATTCTTTTAGGAGGTCCAAGGGCTATATTAACATGTAAAACCACATAGTTTTATTTAAAAACAAAAAATTAAAACTAGCACCTGTCTTTAGGTAGCTGCCATTGCCAAGTGTCTATCCATATCAGTCGTTGTTATTTTAAATAGAAATCAGTGAATGGGAAATCACTAGAATCTCTAAAAACGATGTACAGTGATGGATAGGTTCAAGGTGTGATACAGAGGAAATATATAAGGTAAATGGTGTTGAATAAAATGTCTAAAATGTTTGTAAAATGCTCTTACGGGAAACGAGCACAGTTGTATTCGATAGTGTATCATACACTAATTGTAAATAGCTGAAATGTAATTAAACACAATTTTTGCGTTAACGCGTCTCATCTAGGCTGTTTCAGTTTCCTGATGTAGTTTACTAATACTCTAAATTCAAAACACCTTTGTATAGGCGAGGGTGCACATGCTATAGTCCACTGCTACACAAACAGACCGACACACTAACGCTGCGTGTTTGTGCCTGCCACAGCAAAGAAGCACTTAGGTTCTCGTCTAGATAAATGCGAGATCCTATGGGATCATAAACATGCCTTTATGCCCTCTGCCAGCCCCCACCCATTGTCCAACTGCTGACTCTCAGGAATTGACCCGCTAGAAAGAGCTGTGCGGGGGCAAATGGAGCGATGTCCATTATAAAGTGATTTAACATAAGTCCCACCAGCATTAAAATACTCCGCGAGCTTCAGTAGGTGAGACTGGAGTCCAGCCATTTAGCTCTTTGCGGATGGATGTTTAACACGGACGCGTGCCGACTCTTCTTCGACAAAGCGAGTGATGTGCGGGAGGTGCCGTTTGATTGAGCGGGAGCCGGCCGCTGAGTGCGTGCTGTCTGGGACAGCAGTCATTAATAAACACTCACATAGCTGCCTAATCCACACAGGAAGTATTCTGACCTCCTGGCCCCCCTCCAGGCCCTTAGGGATGATGAAATCATTGAGGCAGCAGCGCAATATGGTCTGCGAAATAGAAATGCGTAGTATTCTAGCGCCCTCTGGCGACAAAAGTTTGAAGTAGCAAACATACCACGTTTGTTAATCCTTTGCTTAATCACATTTAAAAACCTTGGGTCTACATTTGCACATTTTTTAACATCTTAATATTTCAATAAAACATTTTGCATATACAGATCTTACTTTTACTTAACAGATAAAAAAGTGGCCGTCGAGATCTAAATCTCATCCATGCTTCTAAAAATAGAACATTGAAGAAGAAACCAAATCATAGAAACCTCTCTTTTTTGAAGGCTTTCGGTATGGTTTTACAGTGGAAAACAATCTGAAGCAGACATGTTAAAGACCTAGTGCATGGCAGTTACTTGTCCATCTTTGACTGGCTCATCTCATCCAGCATCAATTCCAAGAACTTTATGACTAAGGTTTAACCACCATTGAACAAAAATGGCTGTAGTTTATGACCCAGACATTGGGAAAGGAGAGTTCCATAGCACAGAGGTCCCGAGTCAAATCCATGGCATTGTTTTTCCAGCCCCTCAATAGCCTGCTCAAAACATGAGTTCTTGAACCTGACCTACAGTCCCTCAACAGTAAAGAACAATGGGGGAAGCTGTAACTGCAAGGTGGAGTAACCGAAAACCTGGCTGTACCAAACCATGCTGAAAAGAACTGCAGCACCATTGTTTTTCCAAAAACCTTTTATTCGTGTGCAGTAAAATGTCTTGTTTCACCCCGAGAGTTTATGAAACGCCAGTTGTCCACATATGCATCAATGCACACAGAATCGCTTTGCTCAGGACTGGTGAGTCATTATACTTCAACCTCTGGTATATTACAGTATATTCACAAATGAAGCCAAACACGGACCAAATCATGCTTAAGCAAACAACCCTGAAATGTTCAGGAAGAACCCAGATTAACTGCACTGTTGATGAAAGCATTAACGACAGTTCTGCCAATATTTCACTCTTGATGGCAGCTTTAACGCGACAAGAATCACGCAGCATCTAAGAACAACCAGAAACTGGCAGTTTTGGAAATTAGACAGAAAATAAAAAAGGAATAAAAAATAAAAAACCCACACACACACACATGCTCCAAAGACAAGGTGATTCCTCTGAGACAAATCGAATACTAAACTGACCCTAGCAGGTCTCAGTCAGGGTCAGCTCAAAGCAACCACACTGAACAGAAACCAGTCAGGAGAACAGGCACTTCTAAAGGAATTGCAAAAGGAATGGCATGAATGACAGTGGAACTCAAACAGGGTTTTAACATAAAAAAAGAAAAAAAGAAAAACAATTTAACTGAATAAAATGTTGATTCAGTTCTTTTCCTTCAGTGTCTGTCTCCACTTCCATAGTTCATCAACTACCTGAGGTGAAAAAAAGATAAAATCCCAAACATTAGATTATCTGTGTTAATGTAATGAATCACCATACACAAATGATTATAAATTCAACCAATAGAGAAAAGCATGTGCAAAAGAACACAAACCATGACAAGTGAAAACCAGCGAATACCTTTGCATCAGTTACTTTAAATCCATTCTTCACATAGTTCTCAAACTTGGGTTGGAGTTTTGGCAGCGACACTCCCTGGAGGAAGGATAAACAAACATATCAAAAATCTGTTACGATAACATCCCCAACCAACAGCAGTCTCCTTGGCAGATTGATGGTTGCGCGTGTGCAGATGGCACAGCCACAGCAGCAATGCCAAGCGGGCACTGCCCGATACAGCACAAGCAGCTGTAAACACTTCTGAACCACGGGTAGTGCACATCAATTCAGTACTGCAAACCTTACAAACCGACAGTGCATCTCAAGGTTTGCCTCATCAGACACAGAAACCCGTGCTTATTTTGGTCATTAGTGGCAATTAGCGGTATGTTTGAATACGCAGTGCCATCTGTTTGATGCCTGTGACTCATAACACCTGACCTCATCAGAGCCCCTGTGCCGTGTGCACACAAGACCCTGACTTATGCTGCCACCACGCCATCTCGAGGCCTGCTGGCTCCTATAATTACGACTGTAATTAGCTAATTGCGCAGGCCATAATTTCAGATCTGATTAACATGCAACTGGTTGTGCCTAATTACTTATAATTACTCTTAATAACCTGGAGATGAAGTCTTTACTAGACTAAAAAGCTTTCTGTAGTCCCAAATGCACCCCTAAAGGGCCAAGATTCTTACTGCACGTGTTTAGAAGGCATTCATCCCTTCAGAGCAGTCTAAGAAGCGGTACAAACCTTCTCAACGCTAGCCATCATCTTGGCCTTAATTTCTGGAACAGTAAGAGGTGCTTGTGGAGTTTTTGGGGTCTTCGGGCTCTTGGGGGCGTTTGGGCTCTTTGGGGTCTGTACTTTCTTTTCTCCCTTCTTGCCAGCAACTGGTGTCTTGTTCTGTCAAGAGAAATCGTGGTTTATTAGCCGAGAGCTGTATTTAAAAGCAGCCATCATGACAGCATGGGTAAAGGATCTCCTGCAGCAAACAGGCAGGGTTTCCTAGGAGGGTTTTGCCCAGGGTAAAAGGCATGACTCCTCTCTGCTTACACCTTGGATTAGACAGAGAGTGGAACAGATTTACAAGAACAGAGAGAAGTACCTCTTTAGCAGCTGGTGTGTTGGGCTTGGGCCCTTTGCCATTTTGGGACGGGGTCTGTGGCTTCATCTGTGGCTTTTTGGCCTAGGAATTGACAGAAAAGCATTTTGATTAACTGGCAACCTGAACTGCAACTACTTGAACGAATGGAGGCACTTAATGCCACTAAAAAGAAAGTGCAGTAACCTTTACAGGTGTTTCTTCTTCACTCTCTTCTTCGTCCTCATCATCATCCTCATCCCTGGAAGAAAGTGACATTCCTTCCTCTTTATTTATGCAATTACATTTTACTCCCAGATTAAAAGGCTCTGGTGCTACATATTCCATGTGTTCTAGAACTGCACTCACTCATCCTCATCATCATCTTCCTCCTCTTCATCAAGCTTCATCTTTTTCTTAGGAGAACAAAAATTACTTTAGTGCAGAATCCCTAGATAAGAGAAAGCTGAAACTTGTAGTAAACATTCGCTGAAGTAGCATGTGTGCACTTAAAAGGACTTACCGAAGATTTTGTGTTTGAAGGAGCGGTCCGCTTTAAGCCCATCCTCATTTCACCCTCTTCTTCCTCATCATCTTCATCAAATGACTGATCTCCTCCCATCACTGAAAATAAAAAGTTCTCAGGCTATTGTAAAAGGGCAACAACACCAAAGCATGGATTGTCTCACTAAGTATCAGCCACTATGTCCAGACTGGAGATTAGTTATAAATTCCCTCTGCTTTCTGAAGTACCAAATGGAAACTGTTCTACAGCAAGATGAAGAGTTGCATTATGAGTGGTACTCACTGACAAGGTGCTGTCCGCTGATGTGAATGGGACCAGAGCCAGATCGCAAACGGAAAATGACAGGTGGGCTAATCTCAAAGCCACCCAAACACACCTGCAACAGCAATTTGTCACAGTTCACGATTGCAGACAACCAACGCATTTCAACTCAAGACATTACCTACATAGCTGATAAATCCAAACAAATGTAAGAAAATTCAACGGTTGCGACACTCACACTTGGCAGGGTGGATGGCTTGAGTGTGGCCAGCACGGCTTTGACCTTCTGACCCTCAGAGTCCTGTCCCTCGACCTCCACAATATTCAGCTCATCTTTTGTTGATGGATCCACACATGCCTTTGTGGACAAGGTGTAATGGACTTCAAGATTAATTATTCATTGTACATCTTAGAAAAAAAAAGTTCATTTTAAGAACTCGTGTTACACGTTATAAATCTACACCAAGGAAACTTGGATAACTGATTCACTAGGTACTTACCATCCTGACAGACAGCTGATGATCAAAGTCGTCATCTTCAGGGTTAAACGTGACTTCCTTTCCTTCTTTCAGTTCACAGCCTGTGGAATGGTTCAATAACTGGTGAATATACAGTTATAAATAAACAAACGGAAAGCTAGACAGATAGATCTGCAACAATGCAGGACTTGCTAGCTAGCTAGCTAAGTTGAGCGAGTCCACGGCGCACTCCACGTGCTTTAGTTGCGTGCGCACAAGTAGCTGTCCATGAACAGCTTGGTAGCACACGGTATCGCGACTGTTCGATTACTGTTAATATCTCTAGTTAGAAACGCCAGGCAGCCGCAAATGGATCTGCGAGCTGATTAAAAAACATGGCACGAGCTTTAGGATAGTTAACTACCCAAGTACTGTTACATGGCCGACCAAGTCATGATGTTAAACATTCACTTTCCAGAGAACTACTGGCCAGATATGATGGCTTCAAATTAGCAATACATTTAAGAAAAAACAGGTTAACACTAGCCGTTGTAATGTAACAGTCAGGACCCCGAAATATTGATTAAGTCAGCTAGCTACCTAGCTAACTTCGCTAGCCTGCAGCATTTTATTGAGCAGGCCACAGTCGCCATTTTGGAGTTTCCATAAAGAGCATTACACGTGCGTATAGAGGTACACATGTGTGAAGTTAACTCCGGCTTATACAGTGTTCAGTAGACTTCCTGAATACTGTACCGAATTAACAGTAAATCTGTAACATGACTACGTCGCTTGCTTATTTTGTCAACCAAGACTACGATAGCTAGTGTTCAAATATTTGTTAAATACCGGCTAAATCGGCTAGCTAACTGTTAGAAGCAAAAGCTTCTAAGCTTGCTAGTTAAATAGTTTTTACTAGATAAAGTGCAAACTGGTTAACTAATGCATTATGCAGTATGATCAGATTTAACACGCACTAACTTGAAAGTTACGCATATCTGGCTAGTTACATCATCTGCAACCCCATAGGTAGCTATGCTAGCTAGCTAGCTAACTAACTATATCCGATGGACTAAGCAAGTTCAAACAATACTTTACCATCACCCATTCATCATCTAAAATGAGATATTATATATAATATATTGCGTCAAATTAAACGTTGAGAAAGTAATATGTACCGTAGAGGAAGGTTTGAGGGCCCATCTGATCAGCATCCATCTCTGATTTAGACTCGAGTAAAGTTAGCTAGCTACTGAACCGGTGAAATGAGCTCGTGAGACTGCGCGTGGACGGACGCGTTGCTCCCACTTTGCAGTGTTGACGCCCACACGTGTAGGCGGTGCCAAAATGGTCCAATGAGCTGTAGGAGATGGAAAAAAAACAAAGCCGCAGCTTTGGTCGACTTAGCACATGCTGAAGAGAAGAAAGATTCTTGTTGATGCTGTGTTTAATATGTATCCGCGCTCAGGAATAATAGCTGTTTAGCTGCGTACAATGTTAATAGAAAAATCGAAAAATTTAGTAACATATTTACTACCATATGTCGTTGATAATTAGGTTGTGCGTGTGGGGTCAATTAACAAACAAACAACAAACAACAAAACAAAAAAATATGACGTAACTCACCAGCTTCTTGCTGTGTACCTAAAGCTTGGGTGTGCGGGTGTGTTCTAGGATGGGGAAATAAAATCCCCTATGAAAGTATCTTTTTAATCTGACAAAGGTGGTGGTGGTGGGGGGGTCGCGTTTCAGAAAAAATGTGGGTGTTCAACACCCCCCGCCCCCACCGTGTGCTACGTCCCTGTCCTAACGCCACACATCAAGTAGCGCGTCGCTGATGCTTAAACCAACTTCACAGACATAGGGAAAGTACACCCTATAGTTTTACTTATTATTGCCTAATAAACACTTGTGTGGTTCTCACCAGCTTCTAACAAACAAATAACCTCAGGTGACAATAAAAACAACAGGTTTCAGTATGTAGTCTTTTTTATTTAAGGAATTCAACATTCAGAAATCAGGTGAGAAATAATAACTGCATCCATATAATTGCAGAACCACCCTTCTGTACCATTTTGGAGTAGATTTGTCTCACTATTCATTTACAGCATTGCTTTAGTTCATTGATGTTTCATGTCATTCATTTATACATGTCTTTCTTAAGCTCCCACCACAGCATTTACAGTGGTCAGGACTTTGACTTGACCATTCCAATACCTTGAATTTTTATTGTCTTTATGACAGCAAGTTTCCCAGGTCCTGCCGCTGTAGACGTAGTCCAAAAGATCATTCCTCTTTCTTAATATTTGATACGAGGTGTTTGTGTTGATATGCTTTGCTTTCATCAAACAAAGCAGCGTACATGAAGTCCTAACATCTCCATCTAGTAAGATTTAATAAGTTCAAAATATTATTTCAGAACTGTTGTGGCTATTTCTTAACTAACCTTCAACAAAAGCATTACTTGTTCATTCTTTTTCTAATTGTGCTGTCATAACTGTAAACATGCAATGTGCATACAGGGGTCTAAAGAGATTGTGAAGTAGCTCTTGGATTTTTCATTAAACGCTCTGACCTTGGACTGAATTTGCTGGGATGCCCAGTAGGAAGATTGGCAACTGTCTCGAAGCCTCTCTATTTGTAAACAATACGTTTCACCATAGAGTGGTGAAATTTAAATTGTTTATAAGATGGTCTTATAATCCTTCCCATATTATTAAATGGCATCAGTTGGTCCTGGTACATGTCCTTTCTACTGGGCATTATGAACAAACACACCTGATTCATAACACTAAATTGCCAAAGCCCTCCTCTTATAGACCTAGTCATGCTTCAGGGATCTAGTAAAGCTTTAAGCCAGGGATCTAGTCATGGTTCTAGTAAAGCTTCTAGTCAGGGATCTAGTAAAGCTTTAAGCCAGGGATCTAGTCATGGTTCTAGTAAAGCTTCTAGTCAGGGATCTAGTCATGGTTTTTGGCTATTTGGAAAATATTGTTGGAACATGAAACTCACAAAGCATAATTTTTAAGTTAGTCACAAAGCTTTATTCTAATCATACTTTAATTCAAAGCTTTATACAGCACTAGGTTTTATTAATGTTTTAGGTTTTAAAATAGCTTCTACATGTCTAGCCAAAAGGACATTTCCTGACGTGATACCACATTCAAACCGTAATGTTTAATGTCCTTTCTTTTATGTTTGATAGAGGAGAATATAAACATAGATTTATAATTACAAATATTTTCTAGGCAGAGTAATAAAATGTATGAATCAGATGGACTTCTGGATTATGGCTTGATAAGCAGTTATTGTACAGCCACTTTTTACATTCCATTGTCTGATTTTTATATACATGCATACACAAATTACACAAATGTATACAAACAAACACACACACACACACACACACACACACACACACACACACACACACACACACACACACACACATGCAAAATTATGCTGAATGGTCTGGGACCATTTAGAGACAGATAGATATGTAAGTGACATAAGATTGAAGACAAACAGAATTAACAGTAAGCAATACTGTAAATTCAATCCACAACACAAGACAAAACATTAAGAAGACAAAGTCTATCCTGCACATCTCAGCTGTAATAAAACAATTATTAAACCATTTAATACATACAATTGCATATGTATATTACTTGGACTAACATTCAAGTAAATTAATGGAGCATATTTGCTGGTTAAAACATGCAAACTCCAGGCAATACAATAGATTGAATTGAAAGTCAACAGAACTGGATGTAGTTCAATTAATTCACCAGTAGATGGAGTCCTTAAATTGTAGCTCCAGTTCATCAGCCTGACCACGGCCTGCAGTGTGATGGTTTCAGTAAGTGAGAAGTGGGTTCTTCTGAAAACGGATCATACCATACAAAAAGACCTTCACAGTTAAAAGAAAATAGTTTTACAGATGCTGCCCTCTCTCATTAGCAAATGGCTAAATCTCGAAGTTGCAGACTCGAAGTTGCAAACCCTCTCTTCATGAGCATGAGCTCTATTGTCTCCTAGGGAAGGAGTGAGTCACTTGAAGGTGCCTTTTCTTTAGCTTTCCTGGATGTTTCTCTGCATTCATATTAGCTTTTCCATGTAGCATAAGTTATCTTCATATGCTAAGTCCAGGATGCTTGCAGTGATAGTATCAGAGACAAGCTAAATCATTCTTAGTGCTTCAGAAGCTTAGCACCCCAAAGTTATTATGTGTTTAGATTTGGAGAGAGATATGAGATAGAGTGAGAGAGAAAGAGAGTTTGAGAGGAGAGAGAGAGTGTCAGACACATAGGTATATAGACCAGCCAGATGTTAGCAAGTCCATTAGATGTAAACTAAATGTGCATATACTGAAATATTTACTCAAGTTGAAATATTTGATCCCACAATTAGATTTTTCCCTCTCTTTGTGTCACACACAAACACACATGAACAAGCCCTGTCTTCATATCTCTCTGTCTATCCCATGCACACATTTCCAGGCTGCTGCAGCATTTCTCTGACTCTTTCACATCACATTTTCAAAGAGCTGCATGGATCTCATCATGGTTTCATCCTGAAGGAAAATGGGGGAAAAAAAAAACGAGTATCACAGACCACGACCACTGCAGTTCAGCATATTTACCACTTGGTGTCAGTGTTTGATAATACATAAAAGCGGGTTGTTTTCCACATGTAAGGACTGCTGAGTCCTACTATTGCAGGGGTAAAAAAAAGAGCAACTGTCAAGGTAATGTGGTGTAATGGTATGAAGTCACATGACCGTGGTGCGCTTTTCTTCTTTAGCTATTGACTTCTTTATGAGTAAAAATAGCCATGTTTTGCTAAAAGGCTTCATGGGCTTTAGGTTCTAAAAATAATAGAAATCATATATGAGCTTTAGGTTATAGAAATAATAGAAATCATAGTGATAATATTGCTAAGAGCATTCTGAAGCGTGCGTATGAAGGAGAAAACAAGTACACAGGTAGATACAGGTACAACACATCAGTCTTAGGTCTGAGGTAACAGACTTCAGGACAATCTCGAGGATGACGGTATGACGGAGATTACATACTTCCTGACATGCTAGGACAAACTCCTCCAAGGTCACGACCCCATCTTTATTCTTGTCCATTTTCTGTGAAATCAGAGATGGGGTGGGACACAATAAAACATCATTTGTGATATTTATGTTTTTACATCAAACGAATGTTGAAATGTCATGGCCTTTAGGTCAGAGGTCCTGACCTGGAAGAAGGCGTCCACGTGCTGTTTGGGGACATCTCCTTTTAGGGCGGGGTAAGTGTACTTCCCCATCATATCGTAGATGGCCAGCACAATCTCTGTCATCTCCTGCCATTCAATGGGATACACTATATTGCCAAAAGTATTCGCTCACCTTCCTTGACTCACATATGAGCTTAAATGACATCCCATTCCTAATCCATAGGGTTCAATATGACGTTGGTCGACCCTTTGCAGCTAGAACAGCTTCAACTCTTCCGAGAAGGCTGTCTACAAAGTTTAGGAGTGTGTTTCCGCTCTAATTCATCCCAAAGGTGTTCTGTTGGGTTGAGGTCAGGCCAGTCAAGTTCATCCACACCAGACTCTGCAATCCATGTCTTTATGGACCTTGCTTTGTGCACTGGTGCACAG
>JAOXYF010000015.1:10930725-10943225 GCA_028565775.1 Sternarchorhynchus goeldii
ACTGCTCAAGATGTATTCAGTCACAATTGTAAGTCGCTTTGGATAAAAGCGTCAGCTAAATGCCATAAATGTAAATGGGTGAGCGAATACTTTTGGCAATATAGTGTAGTTCTGTTTCAAGGAAATATTTAAATATGCGGCAATTTTCCAGTTAGCTCAAATGTAGTCAGTTATCATGTGCAAATTCATGACCAGTTGTCATCAGCCAAGGCATTTTTAGTGGACTAATTTTTCTTCTACAGTTTTTGTCCTGGAACTTCAAAGCTAATATACCTAACAAGTAATATAACCACCAGTCTTGTGCATTTTTCCCTTTAAGCATCATAGAGAATGGCACAGTTTAAAAATGGGTATTATTGGTAAGTCGTGCATGTGTACCTCTTTGCTGATGAATCCATCTCTGTTAATGTCATAAAGGTGAAAAGTCCATTCTAGTTTTTCCTGGACTGATCCTCTCAGGAGAGTTGACAGCCCCGTCACAAACTCCTAAAAAAGATGCACAAAGAAAGACACAAAAATTAATCTAAACTGAGATCATCTTCTGGCCTTCAACAGTGGACCGGCCTATGAAGTGTATATGGGCAGGCAGCGTGTCTCCCTACCTCGAACTTTATAGAGCCGTTATTTGTGGTGTCGAAGGCGTTAAACAGATAGTGAGCGTACGTGCTGGCATCTGAAACAGAGGTGGCAGTGTGCCGGCAGTCATGAGGTAATCCAAACGAGGGGTGTCTTGTTTTTATTTATTTATTTATTTATTTTTGAGCGCGTACCACCATGGGGGAAAAACTGCGCGTAGATGTGTTTGAACGTCTCCTCGTTCACCACTCCGCTGGGACACTCCTGTCGAGAAGAGCAACATCATTAGTGGTGGAAATCAGAACAGGAGAGAAGGAGTTTAAGAATAGCTGTGGTTTGTTGTGCTCGTGTTGGCAAACATTCATACTTGCGTGGGATTTTTGGCAGCCACGTGTGTGTGTTTGTGTGTACGTATTTGTATTTGTTTGTGTGTGTGTGTGTGTGTGTGTGTGTGTATGTAAGCAACAAAGCGTGTAATTGCTGGTTTTATGACATATGGTAGGGTGAGTACCTCTTGCTGCAGGCCAGTACAGACAGACTAGCAGCCTAAATGTTCAACATCACTGACAAAAATCACTGCTCATACACCAAAGATGGGAAGTGACACAGACATAACTGCAGAGGCAAAATATCTGGGTGTGGGTGGGGCTATATGACATGGGTGGAGCTATATAGCAGTGGCAGAGAAGCCTGCTGAGAAGAAAGAGGGAGGAGGGCTGTGAGACATGTAGCTGGATGGTGGTGCACACGTTTTTGAAGCCGCGATAGAGGACTTGGAGCTCCTGCTTGCTGAAATTGGTCTGAGCTTCAAGCTGCTCGAGTCCCTCGGGACGATGGCAAACCATGGTCATCTCCAGCTCATCATCTATTTTGTCTACATAAAGAGAGAGAGAGAGAGAGAGAGAGAGAGAGAGAGAGAGAGAGAGAGAGAGACCAACATATACAGAGAGAGACAAAAAGAGAAATAGGCAGAGTCAGAGAAAATTCAAGACAGAAAAAGAGAGAGGTGGAGAGAGACAGAAGAAGAGACAGACAAAGAATGAGAGAGAGAGTGGTTTAGTGGGTAGAGTTGAAGACATTAATGGGTTGGTGGAGCTCGGAGCTTTATTAGGGGTCTGTCTATTGATTTAGAGACCTCAGGTACAGAAGTAGCTGACTGTAGTTCTGATTTCTGCTCACTACAACTCATGGCCATGAAAGCAAGTCAGAGCAAAGAAAGAACTGACCGACAACCCATTCTATATCCCAGTCTGGGAGAAGATGATGGCTCCTTTGTGGCAGTGCAGAGTGAATGTGCTGCTTCTAATCAGGAGAAGAAAAAAAAAAAACCCATAGCACATCCTGCTCAGGACAACCCAGGCTTCACTTATACTGCACATTTTTTTTTCTTCAGAGAGCCTAGGAGGAAACTGACTTTAAATCACTCAGATGTCTCCACTCATATATGTGCGCACTCACATGACACACACAAATGCACGCATGTGTGGGTTCTTGCAGATCTGTTGGTAGAACATGTGCAGCAAGGCACTAGCACCACCGAAGTTGTGTGTTTAATCCCCAGGAGTACATACCCTGTCATACTGATAGACATGGAAGTCACTCTGGATAAGAGCAGTTGTCACGTGACGTAAATACAAAGGCATGAATGAGAGCTCTAGAGAGAGGTAGAGCAACAGGAGAGGGTTTGAAAGAACTAAAGGCTCAGGATGTTTGTTATTGAACCTCTGTTTAGTTTAAAGGCTGGATAATACAACTTATGTTGAATCTCAGTTTGAAAAAGTCTGGATAACAGAACTCATTCAACAACAGTTCTCTGGAGGATCTCGTTATATTTGGTTCTGTCTCTCTCCCAGTCTCTCTCCCTTCACATACACATACTCTTTGGTGTTTGTGGGTTTGATAAACTGGTTTGGATAGCTCAGGGACAGGATATTTAACGTTCAGGTCATAATTGTCTTGCCCTTTGCCCCGCTCCTCTGTCTGAGGGTGCAATTACAGTCTCAGAATAACTAGAAGTAAAACAATAGATTATTCTTGTTCTAAGAAATTAAAGCTGTTTCAGATGAGACATTTCCAAGCTTATTTCCTCTAACTATGGTGGAAAGAGAAGTAGGAGGCTCAAGTACAATAAACAAGAGGAGAAGAACATCAGTCTCAAGTCCGAGGAACAAACGTCTCACAGGTGCCAAACTGACAGGTATATTAGATGCTACCAGCAAAACACCAGTCTTACCAACAACAGAGAAAACATCAGTCTCATCATCAGCAGTGAAATCACCAGTCTCACCATCAACAGAGAAATCACTAGTCTCACCATCAACAGAGAAATCACCAGTCTCACCATCAACAGTGATATGATTTCCGTAGATCCTGCCTTGTTTTCATTTCTGCTTTCTTTTTCATCCTTTTCACTGCATTGATTTCTGTCACCTGTTCCTCATTGTTAAATTTTAGTGTTAATATTTAGTCTAGCTGATTCTGAGTCTAGCTGATTTCCTTTGCCTTTGCTGGTCATTTTCTCAGTCTCTCTTTCTCAGTCTCTCTTTCTTCATTTTTTGGTATCTCTGTCTATGGGTTCCTTTGTTTAATTCCTCATATTAGCTTCCTCACCCCTTGGTTCAGTCTTATCTCTTGTTAAGTCTCATTCCCTCTAGTTCTGTTCCATAGCCGTGTTTGTCTGTTCTGCTTTTCTGTTCTTTTTCTGTTCCTCTCCAGCTAATGTGAACCTGTCTTTGTCCTAGTTTATCCTCATCTAGTCACTGTTGTTTTCTAAGCCCTGTTCTGTAGTTTTGATTGTTTAGCTTCTTGTCTTTTCCCCTTTGTTTGTTTTCTTGTCCTTGCTTGAGTGTTACAGTAGGCATCATTTGTTTGTTCTTGTTCATTTTTTTTTACGTGGTATTTTGTTTATGTTCATTAAATCCATGATTCGAATTTCTTACTTCATTGTTGATTACTTTATCAGTCTAAGTCCTTATGAATTTTTCCGGTTATCTCTGATTACGGTTCTCTTTGGTCTTTAATGCAAAGCCGTTCACCTGCGCATGTGCGTTCCCTCAACAACCCGATCATGTTACAAACAGTGAAAACAGCTTTGTCGCTCTCAACAGGGAAAACCCCAATCACCAGTCTGAACTGCAACAATGGAAACTTCACTCTGAACACCAACAGTGAAAGGTGCCTAATGGATGCAGGCCTTGTAGACAGAATGTTAAAGAGACTGACTAATAAAAGTCATATCTGAGACTGACCAATAAAAGCAACAGATTAAGATGAGCAAATGAACTCTGAAATCTGCCAAACTGAAAGGAGATGTGGTGATCTGGGGTAGCTTTGGTACTGGGAGTTGTGGTGATGAGGGACTATTTTGGTGCTGGGAGATGATGTGTGCAGGGTGAAAGGGACTGTGAACAAAGGTAGTTTAGTCAATTTGGGAATGTCATGCCACATCCTTAATAACTCCAAACACTCCAGCAAACTACAAAATGTTCCGTTTTCCTGGTGACTCCAAATATTTGACTGATAGTATGTTTCAGCAGGTCGTACTCGTACTGTAAGATCAAACTTGATTTTTAGAACTACTTTCAATTGCTTCCATATATTCCATATATATATATTTAAGAAAAACACTCACTAAAAGCATCTACATAGTGGCCTCTGGGAACAGAGAGTGATGATGTTAACGATGCACTATGATGTTTTCCCTCAGCTCTACAGCTGTACACCGGGGCCTACAAAGCAGAACCCATTTTTTGTGGAAACATCTTAGTTCATTCTGCTTGTTTTTGGCACAGTTCTTGTTATTTTTTCGATATATGTTTGACTTCATCTGAAATCCCCCTTTCCCGCATTTCATCCTTCTCAGCATCCATTTCCATGGAGACAAGATGGAGTGGGGGGGGGGGGGGGTTGGGTTAACAAGTGACCAATCACACCAGTAGCTGGGAGACTAACAAATGCCTGAGTCAAAAGCAAGAAGCAGCCTTGCAGGCACCTGCTGCAACCCCACATCAATATGTCTGATGATTCTCATTGATCTATGTTCATAAGTCCTGTCTGATAAGTCCTATCTGATGTCTTCTCTGTACAACGGATATTCCCAGTAGGAGATCTGCATCAGCCTTGATAGCTGATAAAGCAGGGTTTCTCTGTTTGCTGAATAACGTACACCAAAAGGCAAGACTACCCAGTAGCACTGGTTTCTAACTCTTCTATTATTGGGTGACCTTGTCGTTTGGTTGATGTTCTTTGGCTGAGAAGGTCTTGCTTCTTAAAATGGCTCCCTAGGGCTAGAAGTGGCTGGAAATTAAATGACAGAGCAGCTCAGTCCTTTAGTTACGGGAAAAGCAGTTCAATATCCTCTTACCTCTCATTACCACTTCTGTAGAACTGAGAGACAAAGATAATGAGAAAGGGAGGAGGGGTTTAGCAGTGTAGAACATGCTGGAACGAAGTGTTGAATGCAACACATGAAATCTGTGGAGGTGAGAGGGGGTGAGGGAGAATCCTCTCTAAGGTGTGAAGAACAAGGGAAGACACAGAGCAGTTTCCTCTGGCTTTGAGAAGAACAGTTTAGCAGGGTCCATGTATAAAAAACAGAAAAATCATATATCATTAGGAGTTTATGTGTCTTATGACAAACTCTCATACCATATTTTGGTAAGACAAAAAATCCAATGAAATTGGCAGTCAGTGTCAGAGCTGTGACCTCAGTATTGGAAACAGTAAACAGCTGTTCTCTGTTTGACATCAGTTTTAGGTGATTGGAAAAATGTATCAAATTGATTATATAAAATTATACTAATTTCCATAAAGAATATCACGCATAGAGGCAGAGACAAACTAATGGGTTTGAGAAAGTACAGTGGATGTTTATCCACTGAACGTCTGAGCAAGAATACAACACACAAATAAACAGTAACTCACAGTACCACGGTAAGAACTGTGAGAGGCTTGGGAAAGGCAGGGCAAATGGGAGAGGAAGAGGAGAGAGCCAGAGTCCTGCTTCAGATAAAACGTTGTCACCTGTTGCAGGTTCACTGCTTGAGCTGGTTATTGAACTGGCTGTTGCAGGACTGTCATAACAGAAACATTCAAAGTGGTATCAGCTGTACGCTAACATGCAGGCACACACACACACACACACACACACACACACACACACACACGCACACACGCACAAGCACACACACACACACACGCACACACACATAAACACACACACACACACACACACACACACATACACACACACACAGCCTGAACTAAGCATATAGAGAAAAAGAAAAAGCACCCTGCTCTCAGAAAGAACAGAAATAAACCCTCAAACAGATCAGGATGGAGTGTAAAATCTGAGCTTTCAGTTAGTATGTTCCAGAACAACACCCTCATCCAGAGCGTGACAGTGGTGAAGTGAGAGAGGCATATCTATAGGCACTCTGGCTTACTTGGAGAGACTTGCAAGCTTGGCTCTGTTTCCAAAACTCTGCAGGTTATAAAACAGTAAAGATACAACAGTCATATGTTCCCTAGGCCTTGCAAACAGACACACACACAGACTTTAGCACACATAAGGTTGTGCGGTAGAAAAATTATAGCCATAGGCAAAAAAATAATTTCACGTAATTACATCACTGAAATGTCATCTAATTGATTTGATGAGATTACTGGGCCTGTTTTATGATCAAACAGTTTACATTCTTTGTTTGTTGGATTGGGACCACACACCTGTTACAATTTTTTTCTACAGCATTTCTTCTGCAGGAGAGTAAGGATACCATGTTGTTTTAAAGAGTGTTTTATCGCCAACACTTGCCAACAATGTTTATGGAGGTATATGTCAGTTGTTATGAAGGATTTATAACACCTATTTTATAACAGCTATTTAAGTCATTAAGTCAAGTGATTGCCACTTTGTATTTGTGCTAGTTAAGATGGGGCAAGTTTCAGAATCTCTAATTTCAGTCTATAAGGTTAGGGAATCAGCTAGATTTAATGTCATACAGATATTTAAAGGTATATGTTACTGAGTGAGTCAGTGATTAGCCTTTACAAAAATATGGAAAGAGAAAGACAGAAAGCGTGAAATAAGGAGAAAAAGCTCCAAGAACCTCTGAGAGCAAGTCAGAATTTTCCAGAATGGAAGTTCTTTTTCTTTTTTCACAGTTATTACTTAAAAAAAACGATTGCCACTGACCTGTGAAAAGTGATCACATGCTAAGACACCTTTCCCAGAAAAACATCAGTATCAGGACAATAAGAATTCACCTCTGCCAAAGCAGCTATTTAATATCAACTGTCCATGTAGTGTGAAGATCGCAGACCCCAGAACAGGCTGAGAATCATGGAGAGTGAAATGCATTTACTGACACATACATGACATAACAGTGCAGTATCTATGAATGTGTGTGAGGCATATTTATTTTTTCAGGGTTTCCTTTTTCACACATGAAAGCACATCTTGAGTACCTGCTGGTTTGGATACACTCTACTGTTTCAGACAGCCACTGGGTTTTACGCTGCCAGTCAGTAATATATGCCAGCATATCCCAGCAGGCATTGCTGTCTCTGCAGGGCACTTCTGAGGGCACTGCTCTCCCACTACGTCGCTGGGTTAAAGGCCATCACAGCAAGACTGTGAGCTCATGTGGGAACATGCATATTCATGAGCAGCTGCCAGAAAGGGAACGCTGTTGGCTGATCGGCCCTCAGCCACTCCCCCGTCGACAGGGACACGCCCCTATCTGATTATCACTCTTTCTGTTGACTGCATGGATGTCATATGGCAGTACACAGCTGTCATTAGTTATACGCCTGAAGCTCTGGAGTAAATTATGCAGAAAACTCATTAACCAATCACACTGTTATGAACTTGCTTCTCACCAAGATAAACAAGGTGCAATAGTGTTTTCTATTAAACTGTTTTAGTATGCTAAATTCTGTATTTGATTCAGATTGTAAATGGATTAGTTTAGATTGCAAGTTTTTGGATCAATGATTAAATCCATAGTTAAGCATAGTTAAGTAGATTTGTCTTCCCATGGTAGTGGACCTCATAAGCTGCTGTAAGATTAGCTATAGACTACACCGTGGTCTGTAATGCGGTATTATCCGTCTTATCATCTACGGGCATTATTAACAGAACCCTCTACACAGTCCTCACAAATCTGTCTCCATGACAACCGTGGCACAGCGCATGTGGACAGGAAGAGAGACAGTATGTGAGCAGGTTGTTAAACTGCCAGCTCACGTACAAACGCGTGCACACACACATGCACACACGCACACACACATGCACACACGTACACACATGCACACATTAAGCTAAGCCTAACGCACTATGAATGATAATCTAAATGAGGCGGAAGTGCAGTCACCGCACCCCCACAGAGACTCCTCCATGAACACTTTCTTTCCTCTGTGTTGTTCTGTTCTACCAGTGCTCCATCCTACAGGGACCCTGTATATCTTGACATGCAATTTTCACACAACCAGTCTGTAAAATGCTGTGCGATTCAATCGTCAGGTAAACTGAGCGTGCACTCTCTCCCGCTGCCACTCTGCTGTGCCATAGTTCCTGACCATGTGTGAGCATGTCAGTGTGTGTGTGTGTGTGTGTGTGTGTGTGTGTGTGTGTGTGTCTCATTCATCCATGCTGCTCACATACCTCGTGCTGGCTGTCTCTTGGTCTGCATGGTCAGCATACCCACCACTGCTCCCATGTTGACTGGGTCCTCAAACTATCCAGTGTGCGGTCTGCCTCTTTCACTCCCTCACTCTCTCTCTCTCTCTCTGTCTCCCTGTGTTCTCGTGGTGGCTGGCTCACCCAAGCACCTCTCCCTCTCTTCCCTCGCTATGCCCTGAGTTGTAAATGAATGAGAATGTGCAAATGTTCCTCTTGAAAGTGAGCATGGTTTCCCTTTCAGCTCAGTCCTCCCACACGGTCCTCCCTCAGCTCCCCGTTATCCCTACTCTTCCTATCTCTCCTTCTCTCCACCCCTCTCTATTTATCTGTCTCTCACGTTCTCCCCCGCCTCTCTCTCGCTCTCCTTCACTCTCCCTTCTCTCCCTCTATCTCCCACTCTTGTTTTCTTCCCATCTCTTGCTCCCAGTCTGTTTCCATCTAACCTTCATTCACCCTCTGTCTTGTTTGACAGCAGTGGTAACTGTTGCTGTACTGCTGGGATCAGCGCAGTGAAACAGACAAGCACGGTGTGTGTAAGGATAATTCTCTCTTACACACACCACAGATCTTCATCTTGTCTTTCCACTGCTCTGGTTCCGTACACACACAACCTGTGTGTAGCATCCTGTGTGTGCCTCATGAGTGCGCTGAGACACACACACCGCTTGTGTGTAGTAGGTGCCTAAAAAGTCATGTTGATCTCTCTCTCTCTCTCTCTCTCTCTTTCACACACACGCACACACACATACACCCACACACACAGATACACACACATACAGAAATGAGTCATCGTATAGAATTGTATATAAAAGCCTTCAGGATTTATGGGTTGTATATGTTTGTGTATGCATGTGTGCTTTCAATATGTGCACGACCCCTTGGTCCTCGGTCCTGTAAATGTCTTATATTGCCAAGATCACGGAGACTACTCTGTGCATGTGTGTATGCACAAACAGTTTGAGTTCTCCACACTCATCGGTGTGCATGTGTACGTGTATATGTGTGAGTGTGTGTGTGTGTGCGCAAGTATTTTTGACAATTTGATTGCAAAGCAAAGCATCCCCAGTTGAAAATCTGCCCAGAAAATCTGTTCACCCTCATTAATCAGTGTGGCTGTCTTGTTCTCCATTTCCCTTGATACTGGAGTGAGGGGATGTGGTGGTATGTGTTGGTGGAGGTTGGGTGTATGTGGGATGGACTGTGGTGGAGGTAGGGTGTATGTGGAAAGGGCTGTGGGGTGTAGGGGGGAGGGGCTGTGGTGGAGGTGGGGTGTATGAAGTAGATGCTGTGGTGGAGGTGGGGTGTATGGGGGAGGTGCTGTGGTGGAGGTGGGGTGTATGGAGTAGATGCTGTGGTGGAGGTGGGGTATATGGTGGAGGTGCTGTGGTGGAGGTGGTGTGTTTGTAGGGGTGTACCGTAGCTAGTTGTCTTACTACAATTATCACAAAAACTCACCCATCAGAAACTTGTAAAGGGTTTGTAATGAAGACTTCTGTAAGTTTTCTGCTTTGCTCTGTGTAAACCAGTAGGACAACCCCACATCACACATCGCAGTGCTGAGCTCCAGTATTCTCCCAGTAACAGTCCCACTTTGACTAGGCTTACCTTGCAAATGATTATACAATAGCGCCCCCTACCTGCTACATCCTACATGACTTATGCTGTTGTTCAGAAGCACACATGACTTCAAGAGGAATAATGCCAGCCCTTTCCAATCTGCATACCAGTGGGCTGTGAATCTTCTCAACCCCATCAGCCCTGGACAAGATGAAACCTGCCCCCATTGCAACAGAGAGCCACACTATTTTAACCAATGCTAATGGCAATAACCATGCACAGGCCCATTAAAGCAGCTTTCCCACCTGATCCACCACTGTGTCCACCAAACTATATTTCAGTCATGCATCACAGAACCCCATTCGACTAATTAGGATCCTTTGAGGAGAACTCATTAGTGAAAGCTGGTGTTGCATTACAAGACTGGAACAAATATGTCTAGATCGTGTAGGATGCTGGGGAAGTGGAAGTGGATGGATAGAGGGTGGAAGGTGGAGACTCTTCAGAACTGGGACACTACAGGACTGGGACCTCTTAGGACTAGGGCCCTACAGGACTGGGACTTATCAGGACTGGGACCCTACAGGACTGGGACCTTCCAGGACTAGGACCCTACAGGACCGAGAGCCTACAGGACTGGGACTCTACAGGACTAGGATATCTCGGGACGGGGACCCTACAAGAGTGTGGATTCTGACCACAGTTTGGATGCAGTTGTATAACTCAGAGATGTGCAGCTTATGTGCAGTTTGCACATCAACCAGTCACAAAAAGCACAGGCAGGCACGGCGAACGAGTGGGTGGGTGGGTGTATTTGGGAGGGCTGGCAATCTGAAGATTCCTGGGCCTTTTAGGGAGGACTTCAAACATGTTCGCTGTCTTGCTGCTCAAACCCTTCTAATCCTCTTGGCTCAGCACCCACGTTTCTGCACCTCTCTCTTTTTTCTCATTCACTCTCCTTCTCTCTTTCCACCTCTTTCTATCTGTGGGGGTGTGTGCATGCACAAACATGTGAGTTTAGCTAGGTGGTCCTGTTTGCCTGCTGCTGTGTTTGGCAGCAGTGGGAGGTGCTCCTGGGAGCATATGGCTCCCACACTGTCTACCACAGCAGAGAGGAAGCTCACTGCAGCTGCACAGCACACACAGATAATCTGCACATAGGAGGACTTATTTAAACACCAAGGCTAGTAATGTTGCCAACTAGCAACCATTCTCTCTCTCTCTCTCTCTCTCTCTCTCTCTCTCTCTCTCTCTCTCTCTCTCTCTCTGCCTTGTTTTTCCTTTGCTTTTTTGGTGTCTCTCCCATTTCTCCTAGTCTATCATTTCACTCTTCACATAAAGACTGGTTTGGGCTGCTTGGAGTCGTGAGGAGATAATACTGCCTTGGACACTTTTATAACCCACGATGAATTGCTCAGAGAAGGATAGAGCCAGGGTAGCCATATATCAAAACATTCACCACACTCACACCCACGAAGCCTACAGCCTCCACTCCAGCACCACCAGAATGAATTAACTTTAGAACCTGTTCTGGGTAAAAAAGAAACCGACCTAACCAATGCACATATTCAGCTAAACAGCTGGATTGTCAATACACTGTATAAAAAAACACAGCAACAACCTTCAAACTAAAGACAGCTGGCCAATCAGAACACAGAGAGCTAAACCTCAAGACAGTTCTTAAAAACACACATATGAAAAGACACCGCTGTGATCTACAGCGAAGCCTACCTCTCTTGTAGGTCACCTGTTTGGTGTGCATGGAGAAAATCCCCAGCACCACACCCATCTTCACCAGTCACTCCAACTTCTGCTTCTGTCTCTCACACTGGACACTTGTGTTTGAACTGCTTCTCCCACTGGAGCTCTGACCTCGTTGCAGTGGTTGTACTTTAGCTCTCTCTCTCTCTCTCTCTCTCTCTCTCTCTCTCTCTCTCTCATCCTTTCCTCTCCACTACTCTCCACTGCCTCTCGTCTTTCTGTCTGTCATACGGATTCTGGAGGTGGCGCCTGTCTCTCTGAAGTCTGGGAGGGATCTGACAGAGTGAGAGAGAGTGAAAGAAGGACACAGAAAGAGAGAACAGGGAAGACCGGATAAAAGGAGTAAAGCGATTGGGGGAAAGATGCAGTCAGTAGTTTAAGAACTGTGGCGCTACTGAACCCAGCGCAGCATGCCTGACAATTCGATAGTTCCCATCGGCATCACTGGTGACTGTAAGCTATTTGCTTTTTGCTAAACGTCTGACATTCCCCATAATGCCCTGCAGACATTTTACAGTTCTGAACTGAATCCATTCCACCTTAAACACCAAGAGCTTTTGAACTGACTGATCCTGAAGATGGAACAAAGAGCTTGTGTCTGAGGACACAGAATAACTATTCAGCAATAGTTATTAGTTTACATAAATAAACTTCACTGTTCATGATATAAAATGTTTAAACTTTTTAATTTCAGTTCAATTTATTGAGGAATTGATTGGCGCAATATGCAATTGCTGTGTGTAAGTTTGGGAATATTACTAAAGAATATTAAAATAGCTTTATTTGAATTGGAAATATTAATTAAGAAATATTTCATTTAAAACCCTATTGGAAATTGTAAAGCTGAAAGTACTCTGGATGTCTGCACAAACACTCAGACACACACACACACACACACACATACTCTCGCTCCCTTTCTCTGTCA
>JAOXYF010000015.1:10948225-10950002 GCA_028565775.1 Sternarchorhynchus goeldii
CACACAGTCTTAACAAGAAACCATTAAGATGACATATATGGTGCAGATTATCTAGCCTAACTCTCTGTCTTCTCTCTCTGTCTCTCTCCCTCTCTCTCTACTTCTCTTCTCTATTTATCTAGAGCAGGCCAAATACAAGCACGGACCACTCTTAACAAACTGAGGAAACAGACAGCAGAGAAGGAGGAGTGTGTGAGAGGACTGGTATACATTCGGGTTGTTGTGAGCAGCGTGGGCAGGTTGGAATATGTTTGGGTAGTGTGAGGTGGAGGCGGATAGGAATCCATTTGAGTTAGTGTATCTCATGCTTCCTGACGCTGTCTTTACATGAGAGGGTTGAACATCTGACACAGTCACTGTTCTCCAGAAAAAAAAAAAACACCACAGTGAAAACTCTGGATGAAGAAGTACCAAACAAGAGAAAAAGAGGGAGAGAGAAAGAGAAAGAGAGAGAAAGACAGAGGGGGTGGATTTTTTGCCTTTATTCTAGAAAGTTTTGCTCTGTGAATAGATTGTCATATGGACTATAGTTCTAGAAAGCACCTCAAAGGTTTAGAGGTATACTCCATCACTGTATACTCCAGTGATATACTCCAGGTATACTCCATCACTATATACTCCAGTAATATACACCAGGAATACTCCGTCACTGTATACTCCAGTGATATATTCCAGGTATACTCCATCACTGTATACTCCAGTGATATATTCCAGGTATACTCCATCACTGTATACTCCAGTGATATATTCCAGGTATACTCCATCACTGTATACTTCAGTGATATATTCCAGGTATACTCCATCACTGTATACTCCAGTGATATATTCCGGGTATACTCCATCACTGTATACTCCAGTGATATATTCCAGGTATACTCCATCACTGTATTCTGCTTATCCTGTCAGTTCCACCTACATACTCTTCCAGTCCTAATCACCAGGCAGACACCCCCACTTACACATTACAAGGTGTCATCGGAGTTTCCAAGATTGTTTCATAGATTGTTTCATAGCATGAATGATTCAGGTCAGTGTGATGGAGCTGAGTGAGCCATCGATCTGCTTGTGGATCAGTTCAGACAGGGAGGGTTCAAGACCAGCTTCAAATACATTATGACCGGAACAATGACATCATCCTCTAGGGCCAAGAAAGTGGAGTAGAATGAGGCACTTCTGAGTCACTACATCTCTCTCTCTCCTTCTCTTCCTTTCTCCCTCGCGCTTTCTTTCACTCTCTCTCACGTTGTCTTACTCTCTCTCTCTCTCCCTCCCTCTATCACCCTCTCCCCTTTCCGCTCCCCTCGTGTGTGTGTATGTGTGCGCGTGTCGGCACTGAAGCTAAGCTTGCATGCTTGACACTTTGAGTGGTTTACACTGAGAAATGTTCATGGTGAAGGCTTCCCAGATGGTTGTATCCTAGAGGTCACCTCTACCCCCCCCCCCGACTGGTCTCCCAGCCCTATCCAACCATGCTGTCACTACTTTAAAATGTCAAGTGCTGTATTTTTACCCTAGAGGTTCTCCTATCACTGCTCTGAAACTGAGATCCATGTGCAAACTTTGCTCTTCTCCTGCACAGCAGAACACAAGGAAGTGGAGAAGGGGGTAATGGACCGAAAATTGGTTGACAGAACCAGTGTGGATGTTTTGATGAATAGCTTATAGTCTCAGTATCCTGCTCTCACCAGCAAACGTGCAAAGCGACACACACACACACACACACACACACACACACACACACACACACACACACACACACACACACACACACACACAC
>JAOXYF010000015.1:10950102-10977602 GCA_028565775.1 Sternarchorhynchus goeldii
ACACCTAAACTACTTGGCATCATTAGCAGCAGTCCAAGGCCTTTGTGAAATGGGTGTCTAGGCCGCATCAGTGGAAGTTCAGGGATGGAGAGAGGGGGTCATGGAAGCAATGTTAAACCTCTAATGTTAAAAAAATTGTGATGTGAAATTAGCTTTTAAGCTCTACAGAACAATTTGGACATGTTTACATTATACGTGGCGCACCAGTCAAAGTACAGCCATGCTGTGAGATTTGCACGGTGCTTTATGACAACGCACTGTTGCCGATGATAATTATTTGCACTGTGTCCTTTGAGAAAATGAATCTGTGACCTTCTGCCTTTGCTTTCTAGTTGGTCTTGAAGAGAATCAGAACAATCTCAATACAGAGGCACCGCCCAAGAGCAAATCAGACGATCCTCCACTGTCCACTGTGGTTTTGGAGGAAATTCCGCACACCTTTTCCAGAGAAATTCTTGTGCTTTTAGTGGAGAATATAAGTGGCGTTTCTGAAGAGGAATTCTTGCTGGAGTTAATTTTTGAATCACAAATTGCAGTTGTATCTTTCAGGGATTCTACTGGTATGTCTTTAATTTTGCATTTTGAAATGATTTATTGTAGTCACATTTTTTCTGGTCAAACAAGGTGTTTGATGTATGTAGTCATGACAAAAACCGGTCAGAATACACTTATCCTCTTAAAGTCCATGTGGGTGGTTCCAAATATGCATTTCTTATTCTTACCATTGCATACCATTGTAGTTACTGAATCATGTGTCTTTGTTAATATTAAGGCATAGTATTAAAATAACAATCCTGGCAAATTGGCAGTTAAGTGAAATGCTTTCTTTGTGTAGTTGCAGAGAAGTTCCTTAAGGAGAGCAAAGCCAATAGAAAGTTCCAAAACTATGGTCTTAGGGGTCGGGTCCTAGAAAACACGAGCAGCATTAAGGTGGAAAACTTAACTGCACAGAATAACAATCAAGATCTGCTACTGCTTTACTTTGAAAATGTGAGTGGGAAAACAGTGGCAAGGGTTCATACAATGCCGGAGGAGAAGTCTGCTGTTGTCACCTTTAAAAATCCAGAAGGTAAATCTTTTGTTGTTAATTTTAGAGCGTAGCTAAACTTAATTGCATTTTTAATTATTGTAAATGAAATATAAATGAGTTGTAATTTTGCTGTGATTGTCCTATAACTTTCAGGTGCGATGCTTGATTTGATAGACTTTGCAAAGTAAATAATCATATCTTTATGTTGCATGGTTCTAGATCTATAATGAATTATTGTGGACACATACACTTGTGAAATATCCAAAATGTTTGTATCATATTCATATAGAGAATGACATAAAATTCTGATATTGTCATATTTCAGTTGCAGAAAAAATTCTGAGCAAAGAGCATTATATTTGCAGTTCTCCTGTCAGTGTGTACCCATATTTCGAATCATTGGGCGTGACCTTGTATGGCAAAGATAGACCAAAATGGATGCTCCCAAAGCCTTTCACGGAAAAGCTCCACCCTTCCATCAGGCTGTTTCTCCATAAGAATAGGCTTATCCCTTCCATCTGTGATCAGATGGCCTCACACTTCTGCCAGGTGAACATGGATAATGATGAAGTTCTGCTCAGCCCCCTTCCTGGCCTTCTCAGACAAAAGGGCCAATCCAGGAAGCAGATCGAAAGCTGGAGGCAAAACACAGCAGACAGCTTTAGAGCCATACTCTCCAACTATGATGTTTTTGAGCACGAAATGATTCCCTCACTCTGGGCCATAGTGGAGAAAGACATCCGCTCAGTAGTTAAAGATAAAGCAGCTCTCAGCATAGATGCCACCACCGGAGTCCTAACACTGGCAGGGATGGCACAGGACATTAAGTTACTGAGGCCAATTTTTGATAATTTTTTAAAGAAAGCATTGAACCAGATGGAAAGGGACAAAAGCAGCACCTCAGACAGCATGGAGATGTCTCAGGCTGTGTTCCTGTTGCTTTTACAAGAGGGGCTGCAACACACTGCTGCTGCTAAATATCCAGATCTGAATCTAATCTATAGGAAGGAAACCAATCAGTTAATGTTCCATGGTCTTCATATGGAAATTGTTGATATCAAGAACTGGGTCCTTGAGAGGCAACTGAAGTTTAAAGAGAAGGTTCTGCAAATCAGCCCTTCATTACTAGAGTTCTTGAGATCGGTTGACTGTGAGGAGATGTCACAAGATCTGTTCACATCCAGGGGAATTAATGCTGTCTACAGAGTTGAAAAGGAGGACATTGTCTTGATTGGGAGCTCAGATAAAGTACTGAATGAGGCAGAGAAAAGACTTCACACAGTGCTTGCATTTAATAGCCTGCACCTAGAAGACCTTAGTGTACTGAATAAACCAGAATTGTCAGCTCTCATTGCTCAGCTGTGTGACACATATAACCTATCCAAGAAGAAAACTGTGCTTATAAAGCCCTCAAAACAAAGGAACAGACTTTTTGTTTCTGGCTTTAAGGAACCAGTAACAGAGGTCTACAAGACATTGGAGGAATTCATTGACAGTCATTCAGTTACTGATGAAGCCATTCGTGTGAAGTCACATGCTGTGGTGAAATTTATAAAAGACAAGAAGTTTCAATCCTGGCAGAATTTTGTAGGTGTGAAAGTAGACTTTGATCCAAAAAGACCCTTGATTCGACTGTCTGGGGAGCGCAAGCATGTCAATATAGCCATGGAAGCTTTTCGGAAAATTTCAGATAGTCTTTATATTGATAAGCTCATAATTCACAAAGCAGGTGCCAAAAAATACTTCCAGGAGCAGGGCAACGTGTTCTTGATGATGATGAAGGAACATACATTTGTGGTCGTGCTGGAGGATAGCGACATGATGGATGAGGGTGAAGATGACTACGATGATGGTGGAACAGAAGATTTCGGACAGCTGTCCTGTGAGGTTCAGATGCCTGGCAGGGTCATCATCACAGTCAGGAAGGCTGACATCTGCCAGTTCAAAGTGGATGCTGTGGTCAACGCAGCCAATGAGGACCTGAAGCACATTGGTGGTGTAGCCTTGGCACTACTAAGAGCTGCTGGTCCACGTTTACAAGAATGCAGCGATCGGTATGTGGCTGCAAATGGACCTTTGCCAACGGGAGATGCCATCATCACTGAGGCAGGGCAGCTGCCGTGCAAATATGTGGTGCACGCTGTAGGCCCCCGCTACACTGCCAAAGACGAGCTCATGGGTGTGAAGCGTCTGAGACAGGCTGTGAGGGAAAGCCTGAAGCAAGCAATGCATAAGCACTGCTCCTCAATTGCAATCCCTGTCATCAGTTCAGGTGTGTTTGGCTTTCCTCTTGAACTCTGCACAGATACAATTGCTAAGGAACTGCGGGCCTACGTTGAAGATCACAGACGTCAAGGTGCCTTGATCATGCCAAGGGAAATTCATATGGTGGACAATAATGCCAATACTGTGAATGCCATGGCTCAGGCTGTTAGGAAGCATTTTGAAGACTTCAACCCTAAAATGGCCTTTCCACAGCAAATGGGCTCTCATAGGCGTGGGACTCGTGGTCGAGGTTCCCGAGGTAAGCAAGGTCAGATTTATCATGGTGGTCAAGGTAACCAAGAGAAGAGTTCTCGTGGTCAACATGCCCCTGAACATGGACACAGAGGTTTTGGAACAAGGAGTGAAGAACCACACATTTACAGGGCTAACGAATCTGTGGCATTTGGACATCAAGTGCATCCTAGAAAACAGCACTCAGGTTCAAGGTCTGGGGACTTGAATAGGTCAGAGTTGCTTGAAACTCAGTCTACACCAGAGGGAATCCGAATCATTCTGAAGAAAGGGGATATCCAGGATTCATTTGTAAGTGAAACTTAATATAAATTTCTTAATCTCTTATGAACATATCTGTAATTTAATAATGCACAGAATGATTCTGAAGAGACCAACAGATACATGCAAAGGACTTTAACTGTTATCTTTACTGTTACTCCTCCAGTCTGATGTGATTGTCAACACCATCTCAGAGGACCTTGATCTTAGTAAAGGTGCGGTCTCTAAAGCACTTCTCCAGGCTGCTGGGCCCCAACTCCAGGCAGATGCTAAAGCTCATTTGGCCAGATCAGGATATCGCGGTTTAAGTTATGGAGACATAGTGGTCACCGATGGCCATAACTTAAATTGTCAAAAAGTCTTCCATACTGTATGTCCATTTTGGAAAGGGGGAGCTAGTTCAGAAGATGAGGTGATTGAGAATTTTATGAACTTATTGCATATAAAAATAAACATTGATCAGTGCAATATATACTCTTCTCTATGTGATATAAAGTGTGTCTTTTATTTTTAACAGGTGCTGAAGCAAATCATTACAACTTGCCTTAAAAAGGCAGAGAACCAGAAAATGGCTTCGATTTCCTTCCCAGCCATTGGCACTGGAAACCTTGGTTTTCCCAAAAATCTGGTGTCCAGTGTTCTTCTAGGTCAGATCCATACCTTTAGTGCCAGAGCCACACCTCAGTACATTAAGGAGGTGACTGTGACTGTGCACCCTTCGGACAACGAGACTGTACAGGTACTGTAACGCCCGAGTTGATGCCTGTTATGAGCTGGCAGTTGTGTGAATGCTTCTGACTGTTGATAAGTTTTGATTTTGCTTGTTAGTGCTTCATAACGAGTTTCAGAGGCGGGAATCCTGGTCCTGTTGCAAAAGGAGCGCAATCCATACAGCAATCACCAGCCAGAAAAGCAGCAGATCCTGCCAGATCCTCACAGTCTGCTGGTGAGCCTCTTTAATGCAGTTATCAATTATACAACTATCCATTTATCCATTTATAATGATCCTTTTTAATGAAGGCAGGGCGAATGCACGGCAATTCAAATTACTTGACAGAAAACGACGAGCTACCAGAGAGAGAAATTCTTGTATGATAAATGATGAGATAGGTTATCGTTGTGCTACACCAGGCTTGTTTGGAGTGGTGTCCACTCCGTCACTGGGGGTGCATTCAGTGCAGGTGGGAAACCTGACCCTAGAGGTCTCGTCAGGTGACATCACCAGAGAGAAAAGCGATGCCATCGTTAACTCCTCCAATCAGTCATTTTCTTTGAAAACAGGTAAACATCATGTCATGCTGAATGACTACATTCCATATGTGCTCTAAGATTCTTAGATCTTCTGAAATCAAGATTTATGAATAAGTAGTTCCAAGCAGGTAAATTCTAAAAGGTCTTTCTTAGCTTTAACATGTATTTGTAGTAGCATTGTAACGTAGAGGGAATAGGATAGAACAGTCTGCCTTTAACAAAAAATAGGTAGAAGGTATTTAATTTTTTAACATTATGTCACAATTTTGTATCTTTGTATTACTGTAGGAGTCTCCAAGGCCATTTTAGATGGGGCTGGTTTAGCAGTGGAACTGGAGTGTGCACAGATCGGTCTGTTAACCCTGTTTACTTTCTCATAATCTGCTTCTCTGTAAGATATGCCACCATGATAATTAATGATTTTACATTTTTGTTGGCTTTTTGAAATCATTTGCATATGTGTTTGACAGTGAACGCCTCACGTCATCAGCCAAAAGAAATGATTGTTACTTCAGGAGGTCAGCTCCCATGCAGAAACATAATCCACATAATTGGACGAAACAACCCTGTGGACATTAAGGATGCTGTGTACAGTGTTTTAAAGCTGTGTGAGGACAAGAAGTTCTCGTCAGTGAGCTTCCCAGCGCTTGGCACAGGTACGGTGTGTCGCATGCTCCAGCTGTCCACTGACCTTTTGCAAGAACTTCTAGGTATCCATGGGCATTTTTCTCTGCGTCCCATTGGTCAGGTCAAGGCAGGGCGAGCCCTTCTGCTGTTGCTGATGCAATGATCGACGCCGTGGCCGACTTTGTGAGGAAGAAGAAGGGTGTGCATTTACGAAGCGTGAAGTTCATGATATTCCAGACGTCCATGCTGCCTGAGTTCCACCGGAGCATGCTGAAGAAACAGGAGGAGAATGACGGAGAGGAGAGCACTATGATTGACTGGTTTAAAGGTTAGTCAGTGAATAGGCTGAACCACAGGAAAATAAGCAAAATAAGGGTAAAAAAATGGAATTTAAACTGTTAAGAAGTTAAGAGACTGTCAAACAAAAGAAACAAAAAACCTTGAATTTATTGCTATGTCATTTACCTTTCCTGTTTTTCTTCAAAGATAAGATTGACTATGTTGCACACTTTTTTCGGGGAGAGGCCACAGAGCGGCCTGCAAATGAGGAGTTTGTGATGGTGGGTGAGGAGTTTGAGCCAGCTGTGTTCCAGCTCTGCGGTGAGAGTCAGCAGGATGTGAACCATGCCAAGGACTTGATCACCAGCCTCATAGTGAAAGAGCAGACGAGTTTAACTATCCAGGACTCGGTCATCAGCTCTTTCACCAGAGAGGAGGCAGATGCTCTGAGTGCCCTGCAGAGGGAGCTCCTGGTCAGCATCCGTCTGGTGAAGAGCGGGCCGGAGCCAGTTATCAGTATGGAGGGCCTGACGCGTGATGTGCTAAAGGCGGATAACCAGATCCGGGACATGATCCGTAAAGTGGAGAAGAACGAAACACGCAGGCGGGAAGCCTTTATTCTAGGCAGCATAGTAGAGTGGCAGTATCTGGACAGCAAGAACAACCTCATGGATTTTGACCTTCTGACTAATTATGACCTGGAGAAAGCTTTTATACAAAAAGTACCTCACCTAAAGATCAAGATCAATAATGAAGAGTTTGACGCTGATATAATCCGAAAAATTGCAGTTGGAAAAAGTAAACGGGTTAATTTGAAGAGGACTGAATGTAGAGGTAAGACAGCACTCGAGCTGGTGAAAAAGCAGCATCTTAAAACAAGGCTGTCTGTTCTCTTCTGTTGACTGTCTGTCATGTTGTTTTACTCTCATTTGATTACTTTTGTTTACCATTTTCTGTCATTCATGCGTTGGATCTGTTTGGCCTTGTTTAATTCACATGTCATTTGCTTGTTCTAGACAAGCCTTCGGGGTCCTTCCCCAAGACCTGGGATGACATGAAGGGGAGGTTAATTTTGGAAGTTCAAATTCAGAAAGGCACCCAGGAGTTCACGGATGTGGAGAACGAGTTCACAAAAACTGGACTGGTAGCTAAAATCCTTGAAGTAAGAACTCCGTAAAGGAGATGCACTTCATCCGTCACATAGAACTCTCATAAAGTTTTACTACTTTGAAATGTCAAATGATCACTCTTTCTCTGTATGTATTTGAACATGTTTGGAAGTGTAGGATGGAATAACTGATTAGCTGTCCTACTTACTGATGATACCAGTGTACAGAATGGTTCTGTGTTGCTTCATAAAAACTTTGAAAAGTTACAAAATGTAGGATATATTTCTCTCTAGGCTACGGAGCTCCAGCTCTCAGAGGTTAAGCACATGCATCTTGACTTGTGTACTGTGTGATGTCCTCAGATCAAACGGATCCAGAACAGCACTCTGTGGAGTAACTACATCATCCAGAAGCAACATTTGGATACCAAGAATAATCACACAAACAACGAGAGGTGTCTTTTCCACGGCACTGGTCCTGACTGCGTAGATAAGATCATCCATCACGGCTTTAATCGCAGCTATGCTGGTACACACGGTAGGGGAACACAACAAAAACAACAATAATTTAAATCTAGACCAGAATTTCTCAAATCACAAGCATGGTGTGGTTTCTACATATTCCCCCATTTACCTTGGAGACATAGGATGACAACCTAGTCAGTTAGTTACACTCATTGTTAACTGCTAGTGACTAAGTACTGGATTTGGATTCCACGTGGCTGCTGTGCAGTACTACTCTGTTGTGTGCCCTGGAAAGTTTGTTAGTAGTGAAGTCAGGAATGTACAAGTTCAGTTTTTCTTAACTCGTCTCATTTTCTCCTAAGGGGCCATGTATGGGAATGGGGTATATTTCGCTGTGGACCCGGCCTACTCCGCCCAGGGTTACTCCAAACCAGACCAGCAGGGTCAGAAGCGCATGTTTCTAGCCCGGGTGCTGGTGGGCGAGTACACCAGAGGGAAGAATGGCCTCCTGACCCCCCCTGTCAAGAGTAGCACAGGCATAGACCTGTACGACAGCGTCACTAACAACCAGCAGAATCCGTCCATGTTTGTGATCTTCCATGACGTG
The DNA here is from genome assembly GCA_028565775.1 of Sternarchorhynchus goeldii. NCBI lineage: Eukaryota > Metazoa > Chordata > Actinopteri > Gymnotiformes > Apteronotidae > Sternarchorhynchus > Sternarchorhynchus goeldii. The sequence continues at coordinate 10,958,248 of JAOXYF010000015.1, forward strand.
CAAGCATATCCTGAATACCTTATTACATTCCAGTAGACCTGCGGCATTCCGCTTGTGGTTTCCTTTTATCTATTGTCGTTTTAAAGAACGTTTGGGATTAAACGTTATTCCGTGCAGAAAGAGCACTGAAATCTATACTGAAGCGGTTTCGTTGTTAATGGTGTTGGGTGATGAAGTTCTTGTGGAATATTGCAGATTGAAATTGTTTGAGAATTTAATTAATTTCTTGGAGAAATTAATTAATTTTGGTTTATTTGTAGTGTAAGATACTGATAAGTTGAGTGCAATATTTGTTTTGCAATATATTGTGCAAAATATGCAATTTATGTAATATATACTGTACATTTATATAATATATGTTATATACTCCACATGTCCACAAGAGGGCAGGATGTTGCTCAAACAAATTCTAGCTTTTTCCTGTTTTTGGATGCATTACAAACTTGTGATGTATGCAAAACTCTGAAATGTAAGACCAAATGCTTCTCTCATACAATTTATTAAAGAAACGCAGCAACGTGATCAGAATGAACAACTATGAACATCCTATAATGGCTGTTAATAAGTTTCATTTACAAGTTTGTTGTTTACACCACCTTAACAAAGAGAATGTACAATAAATGTACAATACAGTGACCATTAACACACTGACCATCATGCAGTTTAATACATTTACCATTCCATACACCTAATACAGACTTAAAGAGGTGGGAACAGCTATCAAAACCATTGACATCAACTGATTAGTCAAAACCTGAATGCCGAGGTCTTGTGTGTCTTTGTGAGAAGCAAAGAAATCCATTTGCATTTTGAAAAGCAAGGAACGGATTTCCATACCAGCCAAGAACATTCCAATCCCCAAACGTCGGCACCTCCTCACATTGCCTGCAAGACGCGTAGGAGAACAGGAAGCTCACTTTGGTCCTACCTCAGGCTGGGAATCGTTTTAGAACAACTGTTGACCTACTTTAAATCCAAACTTTGAATGATTTGTCCAGGTCCTAAAGCTCCTCTGCGGCACTGCAGGGATTTTTCACACCTTTCACATGTTCGGTACTGAAATCAAAAGATGCTCTTTTTGAATGCCAAAACACACCATTTTCGCATCCCTCTATAAAGTAATGGCCAGATCTTTGACTTCTCCAGGTGTGTTTCATATTTCTGTCTGATTTTGGCTCATGAAAAGTAACTGACAACAGGAACAAACAAAATGAGGATATTAAAAGTGAAGGATCATACATAGATTACAAAGAACTGCTGAACGTAAATATAATGATCAACTACGAAAACTAATTTATTGGATGACTTTCCTTAAACATCTTGCCACACATACAATATGTCTTTTTAACGTGTAACAATACTGGTACATTAACATATAATGAGCCATTTACATTCAGTCTTTTTGATGTAACGTCTTTAAAATCGACCTTGGTGGAAAGTTGTGTGTAGGTACCAACATCATCTCTTGAAAATAGTTTTTGAGAAAAGATTTCTATGCCTGCCTGTCAGAATTCTCAGTCAGACATGGGCTAGTTTGTCCTGGACATGATTCGTCTGTAATCTCTGGGTTAACGTGTGTCTCTGCGGGAGGCTTTCCCCAACCATGCTCTCTCCAAAATCTGCTTATAACTGCACGTCTCTCCTGCAACGAGAGCCTTGGGGAGGCCGATGGCGGTTTCCGAGCACTTCGGCAGTGGAGCAGCTGGCTGTAGGCCTGACGGAAGTCCCTGTTGAGCGCCGGGTAGAGGATGGGGTTCACGGCGGAGTTGAAGTATCCGAGCCAGAGCACCACAGAGTGCGCCAGGCGTGGAGGGTTGGTCTCACGCCGCAGACCCATACAGGTGAAGTAGATGAAGTATGGCAGCCAGCAGACCAGGAAGGCGCCCAGCACTGATGCTAGAGTCGTCGTTGCCTTGTGTTCCGTCGCCGTGACGACCACCGACGGCGAGCGGGCGAAGGAGGGTGTGGCTGCACGGATACGACGTACCTGAGGGAGAGCGGGGGTGTGGCCTAATGAATAAACCTACTGCTTAGAACGGTATGGGTTGTTTATAGAGAGGAAACAGGGAGACCTGTGGAGATGTGGACCTGACAGACCTTGATTTAAATTACAAATGATTTAAATAATTACTGAGTGTATTTTAAGCCATATCTCATAATAGCAGAAACAACTGTAATATATTGCCACAAAAGCTATTACCTCTGTTGCTTTGTATGTGATAAGGTACCTGTTCACGTGCCATGCAGAAAACACGGTGGTACAGACCACACATGACCAGCAGGGGGAGGAAGTACATGCCAAACGCAGCCAGCAGCACGTAGTCATTGTTCCACTCGTAGCGGCAGGTCCTGCCCCCTTCATCCTCCTCGCTCATCTCCCAGTCCATGTTCTGCACGCTGAAATTGGCGGTGTTCCAACCCAGGTGGATGGGGGCAAAAGCCAAAGTCAGGGAGAGGCTCCAGATGGTGCCGAGAGCAGCCAGCGCCCGTCGCGGGGTCACCCTTCCAGCATAGCTGAGTGGCACCGAGATGGCCAGGTAGCGGTCCACGCTGATGGCCAGCAGGGTGAAAATGGAGGCGGTGCACAGCGTCACATCTATGGACAGGAAGACGTTGCAGACGGCGCCCCCCAGCGGCCAGCGGCCGTCACGCAGCTCCAGGGCGGCGGCGAGAGGAAGCACGAGGAGAGCCAGCAGCAGGTCGGTGACGGCGAGCGACACCACGAAACAGCTGCTGCAGCGGCGCAGACGTCTGCTGCTCCCCACCGCCAGACACACCAGCACGTTACCGCCCGTGGTCAGAGCGATGAAAACCACCAGCACCACCCAGCGCAACATCGCCCACGCCATGACTGCCTGCTCCCCAGCAGGGGGCTACGTCAGATGATGTCCTGGCAACCACGCATCTCCGTGCCTCGGGATATCTGTGTTTTAGCACTGAAGAAGAGAGACAAATCTTCTAAATGGGATTAATAGGATATATATATAATGTATGTGTGAGAAGTAAATATGTGTATATTGTCCTAGTAACTTCAGTTGACCCATAATTGAAGGCTAGGGGCCGTGCTTCCTGTAGTATGTAAGAAGTCAGTTTTTCATATGAAAAAGGAATGCACATAAGACAGAAGTACAAACATGAGAAGTCCAGACCTCAGAGCAGTGGAGATATTTACGATGCTGCCGTCTTTGCATTTAAAATCTCATCAAAGCTTATTATTATTATTATTATTCCTGGGTTGGCACCTGATCTTGTAAATAAGGGGCAACAGTGTTAATGAATGCACATCTCCCTGATGTGTTGCAGTGCTGTTTGTTCTGGAAGGTCACCAGAGTAAATCTAATGCCAACGACACTTCAGGCTGCCTCACTGGACACTGCAGGCTCTCAGGCCTGGGCACTGGAGGACAGCCTAGGGAAACAGACTGCGTTCTGCTGTACTCCCCTGGGAATGGCTTCTAAAAACAGTTTGGAAAACTGCTAGGGTAAATATTACATAATGGTGAAGTTTAGTAAATACATTGTATATTTTATCTTATTCCACATCTATTATGTGCTACAAGTTTTGTTTTTTTTCTTCAAAATGTAAATCAATTCGATAGACTTTAAATTTGGTTATGAAATCATTCTTTATTGTACATGCAATATGATCTGAGAAAGCGTTCCCTAATCTCATTCTGGATAGATTCCTTAAACGATTAGTCTTGCTGGTTTCCGTGTATACACTAGTCTCAGTTTGGAACCTTTTCTGGTTGTCCACTTTCAGTCCTAGCTAATGTTTCTGTGTTAAACACGGTGGTATATGAGATACAGAAGAGGAAGGATGATGTCATTAAGCCAGATCAGAGGGGAATGATGTAAATGCCTTTCAGTAACAGACCGGGACAGAGCCAGTAATGAGATCAGAACTCCAAACTCAGGTTACACACTGTACCATTCAAGCCTGTGTATGGATTTATTCAAGATTTGGACTTTTTCTAAATGAGTTTCTCTAAAAGGAGACATAGTAAACAATTTTTTTTTCTAGTTTACATGTGTGTGACGTGAGGTTGTATCTCACAGAGATACAAAGTCACGTGACTTTAAACAATGTTACGATTTTGCTTCTCAGTGTGATGTCACACAGAGCAAATACCCCAACTGAACGCAGTCATCATTTCAATTCACTACAGTGCTCTCCACAATTACCCAGTGTCCACCCTCACCCCGTCCGATGCAACCAGTGAGAGCATTCCTCTCTAGCATATAAAACCATAGACTGAAAATACCATTTTCTTTCAGAGGAGAAAACAAGACAGCATAGCTCACACACACCATACCAAAGCTGAATTAGCATGTTGTTATTATAATCACTGTTTTAATTAAAAGAAACATTTCTCTCATTCACATATCTCATTTTTCCCCTTTCCTTCAAACCCCAGGTTATTTGCCCTCGCCCAACCCCCACCCTCACAAGGAGGGGCAGCTCGGTGAGCACAGTGACACACTGGTGTACATGTCCAAAGTGACAGACCATTGTTAAAAACTAAAGTAACAAACTGGTGTTTAACTACGTGCATAAGCGTAGTTGTCAGTAGTGTTTAGTGTGTATTGTGTGCACTGGTTTGAGTTGGCCCATTTTGAACAATTTCTATCATGTTATATGTGTACCATGTACTAGAAGCTGCTTTACATAGCGATAGTACTGAACATTTGGTGTACATAACCATCCACAAGCTGTAGTGTTGTAGTGTAGTGTTCTTTGTATTTGGAAACTCCAGTAGTACGTTAGTGTGACTAACAGTAGTGACTAACAGTAGTATCTTAGCGTGACTAATGTTTTGAACCATTTTCTAAATTTGTTTAGTTAGAATTATTGCAAAAAAATAGTTCAACTTTAGTAGTATTGCAATATGAACTGCGGTGATACATCCAGTAATAGAAATGGATAATGTTCATTCATTGATTCCAATGAGCTCATATTATTTTTAGTAATGGTGTGAAGTTTAAATAGTACAGCTCTAACAAGCCTGGAGGAAAACGCCAACCTAAGTGTGCGATAGTGATGGTAACAGGATGAGAGAGTACGTTTGGAGCGTAGCATTCCTTTCACTGGTCTGGTTTTCAAACAGCTAGTGGATGACAGTATTGTACAGATGGTCCAAAAATACTGAACCAGACCTGGAGCTGGTTGAAAGGTTTTGATAAGATGGTAATAGACAATCCAAACAGTCTGAGATCAAGTGTTTGTACATGCAGGTAGACTACCTTCACAGTGTGGATGAAAGCCACATTGAGTACTAATACTGAGGCAAAAAAAATAAACGCAAACAAACTACCACACAGAAACTGCATCAACAGCTAACTGCACTTGGTACTGATCGGGTGAAAATCCTGAACAATCCAGTCTTACTGGATGAAATTTTAAAACTACGTCTCCCAGCATCCATCTGAACAGGGGGAAAGGTCTGTATTATATTCTGCTATTTATAATATATTATTTTTTATATTATCATTTTTTTCATACTAAATGTGAATAAATTTACCCTCTTACCATCTTTCTCACTATGGATTTAGGATGAGCCGTTGGATTTCTAATCTCACGTTTGTGTAAGTTTATCTTTGCCTTGAAAGGCTTTGAGATTCTAGTCCATGTCAGGAATGCAAACAGAGCTCAGTTGTTTACATTTAGCCATTAAAACAAACGTATAACTTGGATTGTCTATTCTTTATTCTTTATACAAGTTCAGTTCAACATTTATGTTATTTTCTACTCTCTCGTAAAATCTAACATATGGTGTCCATCTCATGGGGATCCACTCTCTCTCCTCGAGGAAACCATACTGCAATAAAAAGGACACACTGTAGTTCACCAGACATGGAGGAAAGTTAGCAGATTTGTTGAGGTTTTGGCAACCCTTCTGTACGTTTCAAACATTGAACTTTACAAGGGAAGCTAGAGATACAGAGAAGAACGCAGACTGACCGAATGACTCAGAGAGAGAGAGAGAGATAGCAAAAGAGAGGAGGAGTGTTGATAGAGAAATGGACAACTTAATCAGCTGCAGTGGGAACCTGCTTACAGAATAATGAGTCAGATCACTATAGTGTTTAGCATCATTTTGCAAAGTTTAATAGAATTGATGCATAACAGGCGGAAATGTGATTCATTCTAATTCCACCATTATTGTGCAGGTCTGGTATTTAGGCTAGCAGTCTGCAAAACTCAAGTCATACACTGAGCTGGACTTCTCAGGCAGTGTATGTCAATACCCTGAAGAGTTTTACCAGCCAGGATGGCACCACCTATCTCACTGGACCTGCTCAGAGATCCACTCTCTAATGTGTTGGATGGTAGAACAATATAAGAGTACTATGTTAATAGAACAATGTAAGAATGCTATGTTAAGAGAACAATATAAGACTACTATGTTAATAAAACAATATAAGAGTACTATGTTAATAAGAGTATTATGTTAATAGAACAATATGAGTACTATGTTAATAGAACAATATGAGTACTATGTTAAGAGAACAATATAAGAGTACTATGTTAAGAGAACAATATAAGAGTATTATGTTAAGAGAACAATATAAGAGTACTATGTTAAGAGAACAATATAAGAGTACTATGTTAATAAAACATGTCTGTCCTCTTACATTTACTGCCATACTGTGAGTGTATTCAAGACTGGTAGGAAAACACCTGAGTGAATCGTGGCATTAGATCTGATCTGGACATGTGCATTTGTGCCCCATTTTATGGTGCAGCCCCTTGCTAAAATCCTATAAAACATTAAGTTGTTTGTACCATGAAAGATGCACGAAACAGATTCTGATAGCTGCAGACTTTACCCTGAGCTTTACAGACTATCTCTGTTGGCTCTACAGACCATGAAATCACTGGCTGATTGAACACAGCTGCTCAGTTACTGATCAAACCGCATGATGGCTGTTGGGATTGAGAAGCACATGAAGCATCTGAATGATAAGATCTCCTCAGACACAATGATCTGCCTGCCCTCTCCTCTCCTCTCCTCTCCTCTCCTCTCCTCTCCTCTCCTCTCCTCTCCTCTCCTGCCAGTACTCTTGCAGCCAGACAGGAAACACAAATAGATCACCAGGTAGTAGCTGTTTTTTCCCAAAAAATGTTCCTTTCATTCATCCATTACAAAGAAAATGTGCCAAACGATAAACTTAACAATACAATTTTAAACATACAGTACAGTATGTAATAATAACACTGCACATTTAAAATAACATGTATTTAAAATTCTGCAGAATGTCAGTAACTAGAAATAAACTGCATATCTATACAAACCTTTTTAAACTCCCAGCTACTGTTCAGGAAATGCAGTGACTCGTGTCTTCTGAAGGGTGGGAGGTGGTACTCACTCAGTACAGGTGTGTTTCAGCCACATCTTGCTGAGCGCAAACAGAGCCTGACCTCATATCTCCATGAGCCAGGATGAGATTCTCCGTCTGTCTGTCTGTCTGTGTGTTTATGACCTCTCTCTCTCTCTCTCTCTTCCTTTGCACATTTACTACAATTACTGTCTCTCTCTCTCTCTCTCTCTCTCTCTCTCTCTCTCTCTCTCTCTCTCACTATCTCACCCACTCATTTTTTTTGTAAACCCCCCTTATCCCTCATTAATTCTGCTGCCACCTCTCGCCTCCCCACCTCACCCTCTCTTTCCCTCCCCTCCCAACTTCAATCTCCCCTCCTCTCCTCTGTTATCATTTTTCCTCCCTCTCTTCCTCCCCTCACTCTTCCCTACCCACACACACCCATTAGAGCTGCTCAGGCTCCATTTTGCTCCCCACTGGGCCTTGGCCACTCTGTTGCCGTGACGAATGCCGCATTCTGCCGTATTTACCTGCAAACAAGAAAACACCACAAATGAAAATGAACACTCAGTCAAAATGGCTGCTGAAGTGAAGATATAACCGAGCAAAGCTGGCTTGAGGCGTATTTTCAGCTAATCATGCAAAGACCTGTTTTGTTATGATATGTATCTAATAAAAGAAAATAAGTTCTTTTCTTTTCTCTCATGGTTTACTGGGCTTTTACTCAGATAAACCTGTTTGGAACTGAAGGTGTCCAGGTACGTTTCTTGCCTCTGGGTGCTGCGGTTGTTTTAGGACAGCGAGACCAACTTTGCTATCTTTATTCACAGGAACCTCATGTGCCAGGGGTGCACTGGTAAACTAAAAAAAAAACAACCTTCTCTGCTTAAGTAATGAGTTGTATTCTGCCGCAGATGCTGAGCCACCAAAATACACAGTTTTATAGCTGGTTTATAAAAGTGCGACGTAAATTAGACAGATATTGAGGAAAGGTAAACTCTTCCTGCAGTGTGGATGTGTGAGTGTAGCTAATCATAAATGTAGAGATGAAGTAAAATATACTGTGTATATATGCCATATAGATAATGTGATGTGGAGACCGATGGGAAACGTGTTATTACTGTTCACAGTGTCATTACTGTTCACAAGGGAAAACACTGGGAATGACGTCAGGAAACAACCCCAATGCAAACATTATAAAGGCAAGTTCTGTGCATTTTTCCGAACGGACACCTGTTTTCCACGGATAAGCTTACAGGTTAGTAATTACACAGAAGTACTAGAAGCAAGAGGTGTTGCTGTATGTACATGTGTATTGCTTTTGTGGGTAAAGAGCTCGTATGTGTCACAAGAACAGAAGTTGTAAGTGTGTAGCTCATTAGAGAGTCACTCTGATCGATTACTATAAAGCTGCTATTGGCCACCTTCTGTCCTATATATGTGGAGTTGGCTGTAGTTTACTTCTGTCTTATATATGTGGAGTTGGGTGTAGTTTACTTCTGTCCTATATATGTGGAGTTGGGTGTAGTTTACTTCTGTCTTATATATGTGGAGTTGGGTGTAGTTTACTTCTGTTCTATATATGTGGAGTTGGGTGTAGTTTACTTCTGTTCTATATATGTGGAGTTGGCTGTAGTTTACACTTTCTATTTCTTAATTGTGAAACACATTCAGCTTTTCTTTTTTGTCACAAAAATACTGTAATGTCATTAATTAGCTTGAAACAAACCAACAATGCAACTTCCTGTTTATTTTAACTTGTACTAATATTCTTCCTCTCTCGTGCTTTTCTCTCAGCGTCTGTGGTTGAGACGATGGAGAATAGCTGGTGTTCTGTGCTTGAGAAGCTGGTGGCTGGTGAGTGTGAATGCACACACTCACGCTTCGATACTTACTCTTGCACACGTGTGTGGAAATCATGTGTGTGTGGGGGAGGGGGGTGCCAGCAGGATCTCTGTCACTGTGACTCTTCTGGCTTAGTTAACAAGGATTAAAATGGTCTCCTGGCGCTATGGTCTTGCCTCCATCCATCACTCTCATCTGAGTGTTCATGACTGTAAACAGCGAGAGGCCTGGGCTCTCCAGATCCGCTCACCGGGCTGTTCTGGCACGTTTCAGCACGTCTCAGCACGTCTCAGCAGGTTTTCAGCATGTCCTGGCATGTCTCATCTAATTTCACGTTTGTCTCAGTGCTAAGGTGAGCTGTGTGTTCTCTGTTTCCTGCACCTCACCAGAGCTTTAAAGGGTCTTGAATTCTTCTCAATACACCGGATCAGTGATAGTGGGCGCACACTGCAAGAGAAAGTCAAGCAAAAATTTGCCATAGTACCAAATATTTCTTTTATTTTTTCAGATTTATTTGATGTTGAGATTGAAATTTCACAGAGTCTCATTAACAATAGCACACACAATGGGGAGGAAGTTCTGCTTGGCTGATGTGTTTCATAGGAATGGAGTAACTACCTGTTTGACACTCAGATGAAGTGAATTATTTTATTTGTTTCTGAAAGATCCACATTTCTCCTTCTGAAACAGCAGTTTTCTCTGCTTCGGACACCTAATTACAGAGATGCATGCTGGTTGTATGGTATCCTGCACATAAGATGTTCTTTCAATTTTGGATTATCCATAAACTCTCTGAGCTCATATGTTTCCTGTGTGGTCATCCCTGCTGAGCTCATATTCCTGATGTGATTTCACACCTATCTTTTAACCGTGAGGCACATCGATGTTACATAAGTCAGAGGGATAAAACATGTGACCTCAGATCAGCGCAAATGCATGAGATGTGACAGATGCTTTTCTGTTTTTCCAAGAGCAGGCTAGAGTTGGTCTTCTTGGAGTTCCTCAACATCTATGAAATGAGGCCCAAATTTTACAGGAAACGTAAGAAAATGACCCAGTATTAACAAACAAATCTTTGTATAATTTGAAAAGCACCAAAAAATGCTTTTCAATCCATCACAAAGCTCCTAAAATGCAGTGGAGTTCTGCTGGAAGGTGGAGGCTCACTTATAGGCGTCAGATACCAGACTGGCAATAACAGTGGATCAAGTTTAGATCTACTACACATTCACTGCACGAACTGAACATTATAAAAAGTCCATACATTAAAGCACTCAAGGCAGCGATAGCAATCAAAGTGAAACCTGTGGCACTAGTGGGCATTAATCAGTACGCCTAGCAGGCTTGTTTACAGCTTTAGCAAGCATTACTGAAGCTGTGCCAGCAAAAGCGTATTTGTACCACACTCTGCATAAAGTCTCCATAAAGTTATATCAGACAGTGATATTGAAATGATGGAAATTAAACACTGACATGGGCACTTATGGGTAAGAGATTATGTATGACAGTATAAATGATTCAGATGTTTCGGTATTTGGAAAATTACCATACAGCTTAAATGCCATAAAGTACCATATGATATTTCACATTCCCCCTTGGACAGGCACAGATGTAGCTGCTTCCCTTGATGGTCTGGCTGTTAAAAACATTAAGCACTTTGCAGGCATTGGTGTCTGTGGGAAGTGTTATTAGCACTCAGATATGACCAGTTGGTAGTCATTTTAATAAATGCAGCTTAAGTTGTGACTTGGCAATTAATAGTGTTGTTTTTTTTTGTTTTTTTGGTTAAGAGCCACTCAACAGAAATCAGAGTGTCTCCTCCTTCATGTAGTTTCTCCCAGGTGCTTGACATCTGTTGAGAGGGAGACTCCATGGGGAGGTGTAGTCCGGAAAAACCACGTGGCTCGCACCACCTAAATGAAACGATCTCCAAGTGAAAGCACTTCCAATCAGTGTTGGCACTGACGTGCGGAGTCCATCTGAAGGTGTTGGAAGTGTCCGCTCACTACAAGGTTGCTGTGAACCTTCTACGCTCGATCTAGCAGAGCACGTCACCAACTGATCGTGTGAACATAGGCTCACAACAGTGCTGACCAAACTGCTGCATTGGTCTGTCAAGTTCAGCGTGCCCTTGTCTTCAGAATTATTACTGCAGCAGTTGCCTTCTCTAACATCCACTTACTCCAGCAGTCAATATTTAATCAATAATAAAGTTGTTTTTTTACTTATTTGTATACTGTCATGAAATCCTCTGTTGTTGCAAGGCCCATAGGGGCTGGAAAATGGACGTGTTGTTTTTTTTAGTATGTCAGCTAGTCTTCTGGCCCTTTGTGACATGAGAACTTTGTTTCTTTGTATATTAGCTCTTAGCTCTGTGGTTCTCTCTCCCTCCACAGCTGCCGGACCCTTTCACATTTCTGTTCTGGGTGTGCGTTTGTGTACGTGGCTTTTTGTCTGCTTTGCATGTCCTCTCAACCAGTCGAGTTCGAGTTGGGGTAGTGAATTCCTACCATGTTGCTTTAAGTCTCTCAGCAAAGTGAAGCAGCTCCACCACAGATTTCCGTGTGTGATGTCAGAGCAAAGTGACATCACAGGGAGAGGTGTAGCCCCGCCTCCTTCAGCTCCCTTGCTCTGCTTGCACTCTGACAGCACAACTTTCCTCACATACCTAGCTACGCATACCCAGCTAAACACACTCAACTACATATATCCAAACACACATATCCAACCAAAGATTTCTCTTCCCCATGTGAATTTATTAAATAGCCCTTTTTTACTTTAGCTTTACTTTAATTCTGCATCCATTCCTCGTTGTTTATAACCTTGGCCTTTCTATAGCTGGGGTTCACACTGTCACTATGAACTCCCATCACACTAATGTTATTCAGCATCATTCTTTGACCTTATGCTTAAGGTGAAGTTTTTTGCAGTGAGCAGTTCAGATGTTTTCATCCCAGTTAATGGAATCACAGCACACACACACACACACACACACACACATCAGCATGTTGTGCAGATATTTGTGTGTGTGTGTGTGTGTGTGTGTGTGACAGAGACAAGTCTGCCCCTCTGCTGGGCTCTGCCTCTCTGCCTCTCTGCCTCTCTGCCTCCAGCACGTCTGACTCACCCAGTTCATTCTTCATTTACAGAAAGGGAGAGCAGGAAAGCAGAGCTGGAGAGAGCCAGAGAGAAACAGATCAAAAGAGACAGAAAGAAAGACAGAGATGACCCTTGAATGCGCAGGAAGACAGCGATGTCCTATAAAAACACACACACACACACACACACACACACACACGTGTGTGTTTTATAGGACATCACTGTCTTTCTATCTCTTTTGATCTGTATACATACACACATACACACACACACACTTATTCTCATTATTGTGTCAGATTGTACTGCAGTGACACTGACTCACTCACACACCCTTAAGCAGGAACACGCTGTTACTGTCTCCTGTAACACACTGTTACTGTCTCCTGTAACACACTGTTACTGTCTCCTGTAACATTGACACTTTGACCTATGCATCATTTCACATAGTACAGCCACTGCAGTTAAAACTGAGGTTCGGTTTCCAACCACATATTTAATCAGCATTTTCCTAAAAAAAAAAACAAAAAAATGTGAAGACTTATATAATGCAGCTCATGCTACTGACTGAACACCCCCCCCCCCACTCGCCCACCCATGGCTCTGGTTAACGTCTGGCCTTCTGGCCTCTGTGCCATGTGAAGGATGAACCACGAGGGCCACTTGCTCTTTGCGTGGGGGAGAGAGGTGTGTAGCGGCTGCAGTGCAGCTGCAGAGATTTTCCAGCTCCTGTGACGGTAGCCTCACCCTGCTGCTGCATGCTCCCATCGTCCCGCCTCCCGCTTCCTCCCCAAATCTCACAATCTCAGTCGAGGATCCATTCCAAAATGGCACATTGCCCCTGGCAGAATCCTATTCATTAGAGAAAGTTACTAGGGCATGAATGGAGTTTGAGTCAATGTATGTGACTAGGAATGTGTGTTTTTGTGTGTGTGTGTGTGTGTGTGTGCGCATGTGTGTGTGTGTCTGTGTTTACATATATGAGAAGAACTGATTCAGATAGAAATTGCAAAAGAAAAAAAGGGAGAGAGAGAGAGAGAGAGAGAGAGGGAGAGAGAGAGAGAGAGAGAGAGAGAGAGAAAATGAATATGTGTGGCCTCTAAAATAAATTCATAGTGGGTTTTCCAAGCATGCCTTTTTTCCCTCCCAGCAAGCCTTTGTTTTAGCCTGAATCCTTTGTTAGCTGTAAGACTGCAGATTGTTTTGGGCTTTTGAGACCTCCGACACGGGTGCACTTCCCTTCGAGGTCACTGGGAGCAGTGCAGAGTGCTGGCTCAGCTGCCTCCTACAGCCTCAGCCTGGGCTGGCACCATGGTAACGCGTGGGGTGTGGTGTGTGGAGCAGAGCGCCATGCCAGTGGGTTTGTGTAGCGCCTGTGTGTTTGTATTAGAACAGCTTTTAGTAAAGACCCACAAAAGCCCTAAATGACCAACTGCTGTGAATACACTTCAATCTGTGGTTTATTGTTATGGAGTTTAAAAGCATACGTTGAAAGGGTCATATGGTCATTCGGTCCATGTATACGTCCAAACCTGACCTCCACAGCTGATCCCAGACCTGCTCAAAACAAATACAAGTGGCAAGTCCCCAGATCGCTTGCTGCTGCTGTAATGTCCTCCCTCTTGATTGGGACTGGGTGGGTGTGAGTATCATGCTCTCTATATGATGTCACTATTCGGGCGAAATGAGCGAAGCATCAGAGCGAGAAGCTGTGAGATGGAACACCTCGTGCAAACTCACTTCAGCGGATCCAGTTACTGAACGCTGTCCCCTTTTCACTCTGTACCCAAAAAAAAAAAAAAATTTAAAAATCAGTCCCATCTGCCCTGTACAGGGGGATGAATCCAGACGCCCTTGCAGTGACCCTCACAGAGGAGGGAGTCATTCAGAATGTTTTGGGGCGTGGGGTAGATTTTGCAGTACTGGACCTACTTCCTGTAGGTCCTTCTCGGCAGCCAGCCAAAGAGCTTCCTGTACAGTTTCTTGCTCTTCCCCCTGGGCTTGAGCTTGGGCTCCACGCAGATGTCGAACTGTGGTGATGTCCGCGCCCGATGAAGGGAGATAAAGAAGGCGAGTGAGTCCATGGTTCCTCCATCTTGTATCTCCCTCACTGGTGAATCAAGAGGCTGCAAGACCTCACTGAAGCGCCGTTCCTGCTGCCTGAAGTCATACTCCACGCTAGAAGAGAGAGAGAGAGAAGAGGAGAGTGGAAGAGAGAGAGAGAGAAGGATTGAAAGAGAAGGAGAGAGCAAGAACGTGCTTCAATGTGAAGTACCAGGAGCATGCAGGCAAACCCTGTCAGATTGTGAAGTTCTGCTCACCTGTAGATGATGCATGCTGTCTCCTGGCAGGTAGAGCAGTCGTTGAGGTCCTGGCCTGTCCTGAAACATCGGCGTCTACAGAGGGGGAAGCAACAGGAAGAAAAAGACAGCTTTGTGATTCAGGTCTCTCAGTCACATTTCTAATAGCTCTCAGTGCTGAAGATTCTCACAGAGCTGGCTAAACAGCACTGTGATAGGAAGAAAAACCTTTCTCTTTATCCTCTGTCTTTCTTCCTCTTTTCCTTCCTCTCTCACCCTTTGCTGAGTGCGTGGCTCATCTCCAGGTCCTGGATTATATTGAGCAAGGTTGCGATTCGCTCCTGGTTGCTCTGCAGACTTGCCTCAACCCTCTCTAGCCTCTTATAAGGGTCCTGATCTTTGCTCCAGACAGGACATGTGGGTGCTAGCAGGACCCCTGAGGGAGGGTGGTAATGTAGAAGGGCACAATGGCCATTTGGGACAGGTTTGCCACTAGCTACCATGAGGCTGGCCTTGGACACAGTCACCAGCTCTCCATGCTGCTCAATGTGGCCGCCGGGGTCCTGCCTCAGCGCGCCACCCGTGTCTGGTTCAGATGAAGTGACATGACAAGAAGGCAGACGTGGATTGGACCTCCATTCGGATCGGACCTTTCTGTTTCCAGCCATCTCCATTAATAACTGAAACGCTGGATGCAGGGGTGGGACGCGGGACGGGAGGGGAGGTCTGCACTGCACATGCATGTCAGGAGCGCAGGTCTCGCTCTGTGCCGCAGGAGCCGGAGGCCGGGGAACGTCCCGCTGCCATGCCGCGGGCACAGTTTGCGATGGCGATGCCAAGTAGGGTTTGTGTTCTGAACTTGTCTCTGTCTCTTGGCCTTCGCCACTTCCGAGGCCTGTTTTTGCTTTGGCCGCTGGCTCCACGTCTGCTGCCTTAGATGTGTTGGCACAGCCCGCAGACAATGCTGACAGTTCACAAAGTCTGTTACTCAGCACCTCTGCAATGGATGCAAAATTAGCGTGGACCTCTTCCTGCAAAAGAGGAGTCTTTATATGAGCCGGAAGGGCAGGTGTTTCCGCTGGACGGTTAAGGCTTGCATCACGAGGGTCTGGGCTGTATGGACAAACCTCCACCACTGCTTGAGGGGGGTCATTCTGGGTTGAAAGGCTTTCCACTGTGCCAGGATGCGGGTTGGGAACAGGAACAAGAGCAGCGGTGGGATGGATAGATCGGCAAACAGATGTGTTGGAAATGTGGAGCTGGCTGGACCGTGAACATGGTTGGGCGTTTTTGTTCTCCGACATGCCATGCAGCTGTTGGGGTGCCATGTTGGCATGTGGGAGGATGTGGTGGGGTTCTGTTGGTGCGTTGGTATGTTTGACAATGCTGCGAGATTCCATGGGTAAGTTAGCATGTGAGAGAGCGTGGTGAGGTTCTGTTAGCATGTCAGCATGTGAGAGGGTGATGTGAGGTTCTGAAGGTGTGTCAGCATGTGGGAGAGTGTGGTGAAGTCCCTTTGGTGTGTCAGTTTGTGCAACACTGAGATGAGGTTCTGTTGGTGTGTTCGTGTGAGGAAGAGTGTGTTGAGGTTTTACTGGCTTGTTGGGGTTTGCAGGAAGGCCAGGAGGTTTTGGATGAGTGGACATTTGCGTGTCCTTGTGTGAGTCAATGTCCAAAAACATTCCACAAGCTCTGGAGGGTGTTTGTGTGTGCAAGGATAAGCTTGGAGGTTGGGATTGATTCGAGTTTGAGGTGGTGGTGGATTTGGGATCCATGTTAAAATGGATTTGTGATCTGCTTTGATGTTTTGCGTTTGGATTTGCATGAGAGGGGAGTGAAGGTTTCCGATGAGTGTTATGCCTGGTTTCTAATCCACTGGGGGGTTTGACGTCTGGACTAGGATGTGAGGTGCTGAAAAGTTTGACACCTGAATTCAGATGACTGCGCTCAAAGCTTTGATCTTTATCACCTGTGGGTGAATGCAGAGGGCCTACCTGCCTGAGGCCAGTGCTCGTGTTCCGCGACTGAGCAGAGAGTGAAGTGCCCTTGGGGTGCACCCTGCTATGTGTCTGGGATCTGATCTGGGTAGTGGAGTGCGCGCCTGGGTCTGGTGCACTGGTGGGTTTGCAGGCAGTTTTAGACTGGCTGTATTGCTTGACTGGGTCAGAATGAGGTGAGTTCATCTCTGTTTTTTTGTGAAGTTGCATAAAAGTCAGAGGTTTTGAGTAAGCGTTTGAGTTTTCAGCGCAGGCTAGGTTAGGCTTTGAGTGTGTGTCTATGGGTTCAGTATTATCTAGATTAGGCTTTGAGTGTGAATTTGTAGGTTTAACACTAACACGATTAGACTTCATGTGGTTATATGTGGGTTCACTACAAGCTTGACTAGACTTTGAGGGAGTGTATGTGGGTTCCATACTGGCCGAATTAAGCTTTGGATGGGTATATGTGGGTTCAGTACAGACCAGATTATACTTTGAGTGTGTGTATGTGGGTTCAGTAGAAGTTATATTAGGCTTTGAGTGTGTGTATGTGGGTTCAGTACAAGTTATATTAGGCTTTGAGTGTGTGTATGTGGGTTCAGTACAAGTTATATTAGGCTTTGAGTATGTGCATGTGGGTTCAGTACAAATTAGATTAGGCTTTGAGTGTGTGCATGTGGGTTCAGTACAAGTTAGATTAGGCTTTGAGTGTGTGTATGTGGGTTCAGTACAAGTTAGATTAGACTTTGAGTGTGTGTATGTGGCTTCACTACATATTAGATTAGGCTTTGAGTGTGTGTATGTGGGTTCAGTACAAGTTAGATTAGGCTTTGAGTGTGTGTATGTGGGTTCAGTACAAGTTAGATTAGGCTTTGAGTGTGTGTATGTCGGCTTGATACTACTTAGATTTGGCTTTAAGTGTGTATACGTGGGTTCAGTACTAGTTAGATTAGGCTTTGAATGTGTGTACGTGGGTTCAACACCTGCTAGATTAGATTTTGTGTGTGCGTATGTGTGTGCGATAATGGCCAGATTAGACTTTGGCTGCGTGTATGTGGGTTGGATATCAGATAATCCAGACTGCTGCCGTTTTGTATGCATTGATGCTGTGCTGTTTTTGTGTGTGTGGGTGGATAGAGTGAGGACGGGCGTCTTGGTTGAGTGTGAAAGTGAAGCAGGATAAAGGCCTGAGTGCGTGTGTACGCCCATCTCCTGAGGCCCATTCACCACAGTGGTGTGTGTGTATGGACACAAGGTGTGGGAGGTATGGCTGACTTGCATGTGTGTGTTTGTGTGTGGAAGGCTTGTTCCCACATGTCTCCTGGATGGTTGGTGCCTGGTGAATTTTACCATCTCGCCCTCCTGTGCAGACGACGATGGCTGCTCGTTGTTTCTGTTTATATTTGAGGGAGGCCGTGTTATTGCGGGCCTTCTGTCTGTTTGCATAGTTCTGTTTTTGATGCATTTCTCTGTCTGGGTGCTGGGTGAAGTGAGTGGAGCTCCTGTGCCCTTCCCTGGATGGAGAGAGGTCGCCGGGTTGGATCTGAGACCCTCGGAGCAAGCGGAGGTGGGTGAAGTAGTGCCCCTGGTGGTGGTGTAGAGAACTGGGGCCACCGGGTTCTGCCTGCCGCCACAAGTTCTGCAGATCCTCACTGGAGGTCTGTGAGGTGGGGAGCATGAAGGTAGGCTCTTCTTCCCAGTCCGCACTGCAGGCTTGGGACGGCATTGATCCTGCCCCTGGGTTGAGTCCTCCCCCTCACTGACATCACTGCTAATCCCACCCATAACCTCGGAGTCAACCACACTTCCATTAGTGAAGCGGAAATCCTTCCTCCCTGGCAGCTTGCCATTGGCCACGCCCTCGTTCAGGTGAGGCTGGGTTTTGATTGTCCGAGTGCAGCAATAGCCTTTGATGACTTCACACACATCCTCAGTACTCTCCTTATCCAGACCCTGAAATGTTACCCCTTTCTTAACTCTTCTCTCCAGCCTCCTCCCTTTAACAAAAACACTTTTCTTTGGTCCTTTCTTGCCCTCTGCAACTGTGGCCTTTTCATCAGGGACGTGCCCATTGACTGGTCTGCTCACTCTCTTCTCTGATTGGCTGGTGGAGGTGGCTGTCTGTGAGGTCTCTGCATGTGATTGGCAGCTCCGCATAGCCGGCGACGTTTGCACACCGACGTTACACTGGTGAGTCCAAGCGAGACCCGCCACGCTGCCCGCCCCGCCTCCAGCGCTCCTCCAGCCACGAACACCTGCCAGGGCCGGCACCCCCAGCACCGGAACAGGAGTGGTCGGATCAGCTGCTCGTCTTCCCATCTCCAGGGCAACTGGCTCAGCAAAACACCAGCGTAGAAACCAGAGCGATTGGCCACACCATTACATCTATAGGGAAAAGCAGAAGGGCTCTCTCAGAAGTCACTTCTGACTGGGTACGTCTCAAGGACGTAGCACTGGGACACACACTTGCTTGGTGCATGAGCGAACAGCTTGCCTTGTGCTGCACCTAGCCGTTTGTATGAATACTGATGAGCACGTTTCCTTTCAGAATGAAAAATCACTGTAGCATGATAATCAGATAAATTATTATCAGCCGTCCCTTGTGGATGAAGGCAAATCAAATGTGCCATTTTAAATGAAGTGACTGATACAGATGCCAATATAGGACTGATAATAACAACGGAGGTAAAGCCTTGCTACTGCCGAGAGTGCAAAAATGTTGATATGAAATATGATAATGAAACATCAAATCAAATAATGGAATAAAGAAGTGAAAAGATAGAAACTGAGTTTTTGCAGAAACTTCGCTGTGC
>JAOXYF010000015.1:10979308-10996530 GCA_028565775.1 Sternarchorhynchus goeldii
GCGGGTGCGAGAGAGAGAGAGAGAGAGAGAGAGAGAGAGAGAGAGATGATGCACTAAGGTTGTAGGACCTTGGGGGTTGGGGATGTTGGTAAGGAATATATTAAACACTATAGCTGCAGTGGGAAAAAGCTTCATCAAATTTATTCTGTTTCAGCAATAACCCACTGAGCTGCCCCCCCCCCACATTCTCTCCTGCAGCCAGCAGCTGGGTGTAAACATGCACTGATCCGCCAACCATAGATGTCCGGCTGACCCCTCTGGATGCTGGCAGGCTGCGGTTGGCAGAAATGACAGCAGCTCCAAACTCTCTCCCAGAGACTTGCTGCGGATGGCTGAGCCGCGGGCGCTAACTGCCATCCGCAGCGCCAGCATTCCAAACGAGCTGCAGCGTTCTACGAGATCCCGTACGGATAACCACAGCGGCGCGTGCAGGGGAACGAGTGGCGTTCCAAACTTACCCGCGTACGCCGAGGCTGGGAGCGGCGAGCGGGGCATGCCGTTGCCCGTTTCGCCCGCCCGCCCGCCGCAGCTCCGAGGCTCTGCGGTGCTTTAAGTCCGGGCTGCGTGCCAGACACTTCTCCGAGTGGACTCGCGGGTGCGCGTGAGCTCCGTGTAGAGGCACGCTACCTGTCCTGCCGTGTACGCATTCCTCCGGCTGGGGGCAGAGATGCAGGCGGCAGCCATGCTGGTGGAGGCTGAGTGGGAACTGAGCTTCGCTGTAGTCCCCTTGCCTCCTCTCCTCTCCCCTCCTCCTTACGCTGCTCGTCGTTGCTCTGCCTGCTCCTCGTGTGATTTGATTTGCTCTCACCTTTACATGCTGAAGCAGCAAGGGCCAGCACTCTGCATTCTCTGTCTTACACACTCTCTTTCACACACACTCTCATTCCCTCCTGGTTCGCTCTCTCTCTCTCTCTCTCTCTCTCTCTCTGTCTCTTTTATTCCCTCATGCCTGCCCTTTCTCATTCCCTCATTTCAGCTGAATTTAGGATGTCTCTGACCCAGCACTTGGTATATATGTTTGAAAGAGGGCAAATAAAGAGAAAGAAAAAGAAAGAGAGAGAGAAAGAGTGAGAGAGATAGAGAAAGAAGAAGAAGAAGAAGAAGAGAGAGAGAGAGAGAGGGAGAGAGAGAGAGAGTGGGAGAGAAGGGGCAAAGAAGGGACTGTATAAAAAGAACCAACAGCAAAGAAAAACAGAGCATGAAAAAGACGATTTAGGGACATTCTGCTTTGAAAAACATTTTATTTTCAGAAATATGATCTACCACATAGTTAGCTTCTTTCAAAGCATTGATCAGACTTCTTTCAAATGCTTCTTCAAAAGCATTTATCAGACTGTCTCTTTCAGTTTGAAGGTTTGGGCGTTCTGTGTGTCTTGGGTCGATGACAGGTTTGGCAGAGGCATATTTTTTTTAAACGATGTAATGGAAAACAGTGACAGTGTTTACAGTAAGTGGTGCTCTGTGGACATGCAGCGTCAGTCTGGAGGGGTGCAGACTGACCAACAAGGTCAGGCTTCCTTCCCCCATGCTTGCACCTATTATATAGTGACTGAAAATTTTATGGCCCTCCAAAGTAATAACTTCATACTAGTTTGTGACCTTTAAGAATAATAGGAATATATATTTCTGCGCTTTTTTTTTTCTTCTTAGTCTTAGCTTGTTGAAATGGTTTCCCTCTGGTGGTGTAGCACTACCCTTTGCTGTTCCTGTTCCTGTGGCACTTCTAGTGTTTCTTGGTTGAGGCTTTAAAGGAGCAATAATTCATTTATATCCAGTGATTCTTCTACACATTATGAAACAGCCATCATACTGACCCCTAGTGGCCTGGACGTAACATAGATTCTGTACATGTTAAAGTATGTTAAACACACCCGCCTCCGTGCGGGAAATTTTGCGGAGATTACGGGTTTTGGGGACTGCAAAACAATCTCATGAGAGCTGCGCGTTATAGACAAAATGTAAAAAAAATAAATAACTACCGATAGCTCTTTGAATATTTATAAAATAAATGTTAATGCGTGAATGTTTTAGCTGTAATCCGCAGAGCCTCTTTAATTCGTGTTAATTTTCTTCCTTCCCCGCCTGCCTGTAAACTTCCTCCACCTGGCTCCAACTTTCCTCTCCTGACTGATATTCATGGCTTAGAAACATGAAACAAAAACAAAATTAAAGTGTAACCATTGTGATAGAGCATGCACGTCCATCACCAGACTCTAAACCATACACTTAACGGCAATATCAAAGACAGTAGGATAGCGCAATCGGACGAAATATGATCTACCCAAACTATGCATACAAGCACGAACAATATAGATATATAGAGCTATATGCAAAGAACTATATGCGATATGTGGTATGGATGAATGCCTAATGTGGTTCAGTATTAATATCAATATGAACGCTTGTATGAAGATCACTTCTCTAGACCTCACTAGCATGGGACACAGCCACTGTAGGATGGGGGGAACGCGGGTAGGGAACGTATTGATTCTTGTGGGGGAAGAGATAAAGGGGAGCACACCCAGGTGAGTTTATTTCTCCTTTGGGTAAATAAAGGGAAAGGCGGAAATTGTTTGGCGTGTTGTGCTCGCCGTTGGAAGAACTTAATCCGACAAGTGTATCCATGGTCTATGCGTAACTGGCTGCAAGAGCATGGAGTTTGCAGAGCATATTCTAAGACTGCCTTTGATTGGTTCAGTGCATATGCGCTGGCAGGTGTAGCTAACCAGGTGAGAACCGGAGAAGTGCTTGTAATCGATTGCACTGTAGGTCGCTGGGTTCCTACTGCTTACGCTGGTTAACAGCTGTTAATGTGAAGCATGGCCCGTTCAGTAACGGTTCCTTAGCCATTTGTGAACTCATTTGTTATGTATGTGTAGATCGGTGTGTAGTGACGTCATCAGCGGTTTAATCGTCGCTGGTTCAGCACTGCTTACATATTTATCGGATATGCGTTTATTTCCGTTGACTCTCGTTAGCGTTTTTTCTTTATCGTGCGATGTGGAGCGCGTTTTGTGTGTATCCTAGCCGACGATACGTTTTGTTTAGGTCACAGCTACGGAACAGTTGGGCATCAACTGTGTTGGCGTCAGCAAGTAACCGTTATCTGGAGTTGGACCGCAACCGGGCCGCTGGCGGGCCACTGTTTCCTCCACTATCTTCTATTGTTTTGTGCCATTTTGAATGGTGTATCTTATAATTGTATCGCATTCACCCAGCTACTGCTGAGCCTTGTTGGCTGGCGCTTGCGCTCTTTTAGTTGAGTGGTCTGTGAGGGATCCCCATCCCATCATATCGGGGTGGTGTCAATGTTTTATACGTTTTTGGTGTGTGCATAAGTCTGGGTACTCGAGGGTACAGGGAGAAAAAGGGTAAAGGGAGAAAACCAGCTAGAGTATAGATTTACTCGTCTGTTTCATAAATGGCCATTGCATTTATGCATGTGTTGTCTGTGTAATATGCTTGTATAGTGTGTGTGTGTGTGTGTGTGTGTGTGTGTGCGTGCCCATGCTTGGATTCAGTCATTGCCGCTTCAAATTACCTTTAACTCCCCGACCAATGGAGGGGAACGTTCGTCTTTCATTGCGGGAAGCAAGCAGTGGAGAGAAACGGCCGTCCAGGGAATGATTGTGCGGTAATGAGGAACAGAGAAGGCCCGACCTTGGTGCTTAGTTAGACGCTTTAACAGAGAGAAAATGAGGCTACCCGAGGTTAACTCGTCGGCTTAACGGAATCTCACTTTTTTCCTTGCTTGAAGGAATCAGTCCATACAATTATAAATGGTTTTATGAAAATTTGTTAATAATGGTTGTGGTATGAAGGACTACATCTGGTCACCATCTGTGACCATCTGTTCCTCAGGTTTTTTTAAACTTGGAATCAACATCTACGTCCTGGACTCTTACTACTGCATTAAGATGCGGAATACCTGGTTCCCTCAGAATTTTGAAATAATATGAAAAGATGTGAAATGATGTAAAGTTAAACGTTACATTTGAAAACATTTTGAAGTTGAAAATATTTTTTCAAAAAAGAAGCTTGCCGTTTGTCATTCAATAATCTTTATTTAATCTGTCTCTCTTGTCTGTCTTTTTGTGGCGAAGGGGACTGAAAGTTCCTCTAAATTTACCCATGATCCCATTGTTCTGAGTTTCCAGCGAAGGGGACAGTGCTGAGCTCTGCTCCACCCTTCCATTTCTCCACTGTCCCTCACATCAATTGGGCCTGACAGGTCTGCCATTCCCAGCTGGCTTTCCCTCTGGAGAGCGTCCTTTTCATGCCTCATGCTTGGACGCCAACGTGAGACACAGCAGGGACGCACGCACGCACGGCAGAGACGGACAGCAGATGCGCACAAACATACACACAGCGTGAGCAATGCTACATTGAGCTGCATTCAGGTACTTGAACTATGTAGACAGACACTGGGATTCTTCTCCTGAGACACTTCAGAGTAGTCCGGTTCAAAGCTTAAGGTAGTAAAGCAGTTTGAAAGCTTTACTAAACGAGATGTATTCCAGTATACTTCTAATAAGTTCAGGCTCAGGTGATTTGGTCCCATCCTTGAGATTAAGAAATGGGAGTAAAAAGATCAATAGATTGATAAAGGCTGAGTCACTTTTCAAGAATGGGGAAGGGGGTATTTTGATGCAAATCTAACCTCTTATGTCCATTTACATTTGGTACCAGGTTGCAATGTTAATATAATTAATGCTTTATCTTCAGCTACAAAACAGTTTATTGTAAAGTTTGAGCTTTCTGACCATTCTAAATTCTAACATTGAGCACTAGATGTCAGTATTGCCGCACAAATCATGAGCAGGATTTCATAAACATGGGTAAGAGGAGAGAAATGGGAGGGGCAATTTACAGGGTCATGTGCAGGCTCCAAGGATCCAGTCAGTAGGGAAAAGGTGAACACTGGCTGGTTCTGATTGGTGGGTTCAGACCACCACCTCATTCTAGTGGGAACTGGATTAAGCTTTGGGTTTTGCTGTTATAATATATTTGTAATATTCAAACTGACAAATGAAGTCAAGAACTGAGCGAGTGCCAGTCATTTTTATGTGTGTATTTAAATGTGATGGTCTTTCACACCAGATCTCCTCAGCACTGATCTTTCATTTAAAAGAAGCCAGCTATGGCAACAATAATGTCCAAAAGCTCTAATTTCTGCAGAATTCTTAATACAACATCATAAAAACAATTCGGATGTAAATATCCGTGCGTCAAGAAATAAGGTGATGTACAAACTTTAGTGCCCACACATATAAGCTTAATATTTAATTTACCAATACTGTGCAAACATCTAATGCTAGAAAGAAGAGACTCATGTGCCCAGTTTGGCCCATGCAGTGTGTGTGATGCCACCTCCCAAAGCGTGTGCCAGCCTGGCAAGCTGAACAAAGGCTGCCTTGCAGCAAAAGACCTTCATCATCGGTCATCGTCATCAGCATTTATGCATGTTAATCTCCTCTGCTCCCCACATGATTCATTCATGAGTCTTCCTCCAGGCCTAGGGCACTACTCACACAGAAAGCACCGACTGCAGTTCTCATGGGTGTTTGTGGTTGTCAGTGGTCCTTCCTCTGCAGGTGCACGACTTGGTGCAGCATAGCTGAAGTAAACTGGCTCAGTTCCCAGAGCTGCGCTGACACAAGCCTGAACACGCACACAAACCTGCAGCGGTGTGACCAGAATCACAGTATATTTGTGATGAGCACAATCGTACTTCTAGCAGAAACTGCAAAATGGAACATAAGTGTATGTATATATGTAGTTTAGTCCTAATATGCCTGTTAATATAATCCTGTACTTAAGACGTGCAGGAAGGTCATTATGCATCTTTAACAGAGAAAAATTCTACTAAGCGGGTTGCGGAAGGTGCCTAGAGGAATCCTTGGGAATAATAAGTTTTGTAGGAGTCCCGAGTGTGTGTGGAGAGAGAGGCAGAGAGGCGGAGCAAAAGCAGTAGACAGAGAGAGGGAAAGAGAGTATTGAGAATACTCATTCGAGCATTTGACTCCCTGATAGATATTGTCCATACTGAATACATAAAAAATTTCCCCTCTCCATCCCGAACCATGACACCTGCACCCCCATGGTTACATGCACACAACCACCTTATCTCTTGGTCACATAATGCCAGCAAGGCTTTCTCCAGAACAGCCGTAAACAAGCGATTCTTTTTATCCAGGCACAGGGGACGCTTAAAGAAAACTGAAAATCATGTAAATACCTCCAAAATGAAATTTAAGGTAATACTGCTTAAAAGGATTCAATTTTGCTTTAAAATATGATAATTAGCTATTCTAATTTATAATGGTCCATTTAAGATCAACAGTGGATTTGCTGGTGGTTGTTTATGCTGGAGCATGATTGTTGTTTTTTGGGATCCCAGATTTGACAGTGACTGTGGCATCAGCTGAGTTTAATAATTCTTGCAATGCTATATTAAAAATGGACAATAGTTTTTGTATGGTGCATAACCATGGAAACCCTGATACTTCACATCAACTCATCACACGTTTCTCAACTTTCACTCAGACATTTGCAGAAGAGATGGTCACTACCTTTGCAGGCTTGTGATGATATTGTATTAGTATTTAGTGTGCTAGCTACTGGGGGGGATCACAGGTCGACAAAAATGTGGCATCCTCAGTTGCTTCAGGACAAGGGAATTATGGGGCCTTCATAAATATCACAGTTGTCTTTGACAAAATATTCAAATACTGGAAATGCTTACCGACCAAGCACAGGTATTTCCTCAAGAAGATTCAAAACAAAACAAACGAACAAAAAAATACCAACAATTATCACTACATTCTGGGCCGTGCTGAGAGATGTTCTACAAAGCCCTCTGTTTCTGGTCTGTTGCAGGCTTGTACACGCTGTCAAAGCTCCTGGGAAAGAGATTCACAGGAGCTTCACACCTTGTTTGGGTTGGACATATCACACTTTCCAGTTGGAACCCCTGAGTCCCTGGAGCTGCCACACTGTCCCTGGAGCTGGGTTATGGGGTTCTCCTCAAGCTCCCAGTCACCCATCACATGGATGATGGTTACAATGTCTTACAACATTTGGAGGATTTTTACTCTCCTCTATGTGAAAAGGCAAAAGCAATAGTTGTCTTATTTATTACTATTGTGAAATGTATGAATGAACAAACTTGTATGACTGAACTGATCGAGTTTTTATTATATTGCTTCAATTCACAATGACTGCATGAGAGATTTGATTTATTCATACAAACAGGGAAATGGTTAAATTATGAATTTTTGCAACAATACTCCAAAGCATGTATCAAACAATACATCAAACTGATTTCAGCCTCCCAAGAAAAGTGAACATCTGTGGCAAACTATGTGCAATATACAGTATCTCTCAAAAGTGATTACACCCCTCACATTTTTGTAAATATTTTATCTTTTCATGGGACAACACTACACACAGCGTATAACTTGTATAACAGTGTAAATTTGCTGTGCCCTCAAAATAATTCAACGCACAGCCATTAATGTCTAAACCGCTAGCAACAAAAATGAGTAAAACCCCTAAATAAAAATGGCCAAATTGTGCCCAATTAGCTATTTTCCCACCTGGTGTCATTTGACTCGTTAGTGTTACAATGTCTCAGGTGTGAATGGGGAGCAGGTGTGTTAAATTTGCTGTCATCACTCTCACACTCTCTCATACTGGAAGTTCAACATGGCACCTCATGGTAAAGAAATGTGGGCAGTTGAATTAAAGAGTTGCTGCTCTACATAAACATGGCCAATGCTATAAGAAGATTGCCAAGATCCTGAAACTGCAGCTGCAGCACGGTGGCAAAGACCATACAGCGGCTTAACAGGACAGGTTCCACTCAGAATAGGCCTTGCTATGATCATCCAAAGAAGGTGAGTGCACATGCTCAGCATCATATCCAGAGGTTTTTGAAAATGGATATGAGTGCTGCCAGCATTGCTCCAGAGGTTAAAGGGGTGAGGGGTCAGCCAGTCATTGCTCAGAGCATAAACCACACTGTGTATCAAATTGGTCTGTATGGCTGTCATTCCAGAAGGAAGCCTCTTGTAAAGATGATGTGCAAGAGAGCCTGCAAACAGTTTGCTAAAGATGAGCAGATTAAGGACATGGATTACTGAAACTATGTCCTATGGTCCTGATGAGACAAGGATAAACTTATTTGGTCTCAAGCATGTGTGGCTGCAACCAGGTGAGGAGTACAAAGACGAGTGTATCTTGCCTACAGTCAAGCATGGTGGTGGTTTGGGGCTGCATCCCACCTGTGGGGTACTACAGTTTGAGTGAACCATAAATGCCAACATGTACTGTGACGTACTGAAGCAGAGCATGATCCTCCTCCCTTTGGAAACTGGGCTGCAGAGCAGTATTCCAACATGACCCCAAACTCACCTTCAAGACGACCACTGCCTTGCTAAAGAAACTGAGGGTAAAGGTGTTGGACTGGCCAAGGATGTCTCCCAACCTAAACCCTTTTGAGCATCTATGGGGAATCCTCAAGTGGAAGGAGGAGGAGTGCGTTGTCTCTAACATCCACCAGCTCTGTGATGTCATCATGGAGTGGAAGAGGATTCCAGTGGCAACCTGTGAAGCTCTAGTGAACTCCATGCCCAAGAGAGTCAAGGCAGTGCTGGAAAATAATGGTGACCACACAAAATATTCACACGTTGGGCACAATTTGGCCATTTTCACTTGGGGGTTTTACTCACTTTTGTTGCCAGCAGTTTAGACATTAATAGCTGTGTGTTTGAATTATTTTGAGGGTACAGCAAATTTACACTGACTCACTGTATCAAAGTGTCATATCTTTAGTGTTGCCCCATGAAAAGATACAACAAGATATTTATAAAAATGTGAAGGGTGTACTCACTTCTGTGAGTACTGAATATGGATCAAGCATTACATCATAGGCACTGGATACTGCAGAGAAGGAAACGGCACACAATCCCACTAGAGAACCAATAGAAGGCAGCATTTTACCATAATGCACCACTCGCAGAAAGTAAATAATAAATAAAGTGCATGGAATTAAAAAAAAAATAAATACCTGCATCTATAACTGTGCTGAGGTCTATCCATCTATCTGTTTTTTTTCTGTCTCTCTTTACCTATATGGCTTGTAGATGTCCAACTAATTTTAGAAGCCCTTTACATTACATTTATCCATTTTTTTTTTGAGAAGTTCAGGATCAGGGCACTTTTTTTTTATATTTATTCATATTTTATTATTGTTATTATAGTTATTTCAAGTTATTTTTCCACATACTGGAAAAAATATTTTCTGACTTGAACATCTGTTTTATTGATCTACCTAACTCTTTGTTTTTTCGTGTTGGGGGGGAAAACGTGATGCACATCTAAAATAAATTAAGAAAATTTTTTTTCGCATACTGACATGCTATATAAGCTAATTAAATTAAAATTTTAAATGAGAACAGAAGTAATTAATGGTTTAACTTGTAGTTACACTATTCAAACACCAGATGTGCGCAAGTGAGCCACCATAAAACCCCTCCCCTTGACCCTCCCCTACCACATCGTCCTCCCATTTCCCAGTAAAACTCCTCCTCTCTTCTCCCCCTTTTTGCGGCCCCACCCGACCATCTGCCACTGAGGCGACGTTTCCTGCTTTCCAGCTGCCGTCATCCGATTTTTTTTTCTTCCTGCCTTTCTGCAGCAAACAGGATGAAAAGAGCCCATTGAGCCTTCGCCCCCCTCCCTCGCGTTCTCATTGTGCTGTCGCTATTGGCAACCAGCAGCACAGCGGCCGGCAAACATGACTCTTTATTTTAACCCAAAGAAGCACATGGTGACCCTGCGCCCGCAGAGAGTTTTTGTTTGGGGTTTTAAAGTTTAAAATGACTAACTTTGGGGCTTTAAAGTTTAAAAGGACGTGCTAGGCAAGCATGAACACATAATATATATAATACAGAGTGCATGTAAACGTAATGTATGTAAACAGCGACTTAATATAGAAAAACCTAATACACTGCCACTTCATTTCGCTTTCCTCTTCATAATGGGTTAGTGCATTCTGTAGGAAAAACGTAAACACTGTATGCTACATTCTCATTTACTCCTATTTCGCATTTTCTCGTGGCTTTTGTGTTTGCACGTGAATTGGGTGAATGGTATTTTCTCACATGAGTATGGCACTTTGCGCATAGTGTCCAATGCAGGGCGCTATAGAGTTGCGGGTTTTTATTTATTTATTTACTTCATGTGCTATGGCTGTGTTATTTAAAGTAATTCCACACCAAATCCACAAGAGAAACGCAGTTGCAGATGTCATGCAGAAAAGTGATGAAACAGTCAGTGTTTGTGGGCTAAGTAGAGCAGTGACCGGACGAAACAGGATTTTGGTACATTCACTTATCTGTAAAAGTGCAAGTCAGCCCCCAGTCCTCCCCCTCCTGCTCCTGCCTCCCGTTTTGGCATTCGGGGTGACTCCGCTGCATCAGGCCTTTTAAGGAACGAAAACATGGGAGACGGAAAGAGAGAGAGAGAGGGGGGAGGGTAGGCACTGAGGGAAAAAATAGAAAAGTAAAACTGTTACATATTAAGTCATACTCTCACCAGAATGGCATGTGCTGTTTCACAAGTTATTCAGAAATAGATGGCGTGTTATTTTCGATTGGTTACATCTAAGGTTAGCACGCTGGCTTTGTGTATGTAGTTGCGTGTTTGTTCATGTGTGTAAGTAACAGTATTTATTTTATGGTCGCAGCAACTGGTGATCATAGCCAAACGATTATCACGGGACTCCGTTTAATATCCAAGTGATTAATGATCTAAGTTACACGAGGAATTCTCGCTCTGTTGTTCGCGACCCTCAGATTTGTTGCCAGTAGGGGGAGATGTTGAGCTGTGAATGAGCCACTGCGACCGTGGGAAAATAAGCATCCATTTTAAAGCTTGTTTCTATTCTCAATGCCATATCCTCCATTTTACCCACTAACGTGTTTTTTTCTCCATAAGAAAGTCATTTTACATTCATTATGACAATAATATAAGTTTTTTTTAAAATAATACGTTATAATCTTTCCTCTTGTGAGAGGTAGGCTGCTCCCTGGAGTGTTCAACCCTTACTCAGACACACTAACAAAGATTTGGCCTGGATGAGGAAGGAGGTGGGGTCTCTTAAAGGGACACACACACTTAGTCAGATTAGTTAAATCCCCCATCGGTCTGTTTGTGTTCATCTCGCTCTCATATCTATGTACACGTGATTCCAGTTTACTATATCTTGTGTAAAGAGTAAATTTTGGTGCCGGTTTTTTTTATGTAAGCCAGGGTGTTAAAGTAATTATTAAAGTGTGTTTTTTTTGCACAAAGTTAACTACGCACAGGCATGGACCACACACACAGGCAGGCAGTCATGTGATTGCAGGAGCACTAAAACCTTGAGGCTTTGACCTTGTTTGAGCACTAGCTGTATTTTTGTAGACAGTAGTTAACCGTGTGTCGGGTGTGTGTGTGTGTGTGTGGGGGGGGTGATGCCATTTAGGCCCAGCTGCTGTTTCTTTGACCCTTTATTAAGGATCAGGATTATTCCAGGAACAGCTTGCTGTGTGTGTGTGTGACAGAGACTGGGAGAGACAGACGGAGACAGAGAGAGATACTCAGCTAGCCTTAAATGGGTTAAACATATTTTTACAAGTTTTCTGCTGTGTGCAGTTTAAACCATCCTTGCAGTATCCCTACTGTAACCACTAACTCAGCCTTGTTGTCTATGCAAAGATCACATGCATTACTATAGTCTTTGTCTTCTGTTTTGCAAATTATATTTTGCTTATGGCAGACCAGGGCCACATTTGCACAGCAATACTCAAACCCTGCCAGGGGTTGGTAGGAGGAAAAGCCAACAGTTTTTCCACTTTTCAGAGAGACGTGAGGCTCTTATACTGATCATGACAGCAGCTGTTATACATACTTTATGCTAATGCACTGTGTATCTGAAACAGCGTATTAATACAGTAATACACTGTGTTTGTGAAGCTGTGTATTAATACAGTAATACACTGTGTTTGTGAAGCTGTGTATTAAGACAGTAATACACTGTGTTTCTGAAAAAAGTGTATTACAGCTCAGCTGTTGGCTTCTGCTATCATTGTTAAACCCATAGGGGCTGTGCTTGTTTTTTCTCAGCGTACATCATCTATGGTGCTGTAAACAAATGTCTTTGCATTTGTCACCTTCTGGTTTGCAAACTTGCAAATTATTGAAAGGCATTTGCTCATGTAGAAAACACAAACTAGCCTTTGTACCGATTAATGGCTGTTTGCTTTACACTGGATTTAAGATGTGCTGTTAAACTATATTTACATTGTTTAATCTATGCAGTGGTTTTGTAATGCGTCTCAACACAGTGTGTGTGTGTGTGTGTGTGTGTGTGTGTGTGTGTGCAGGTGCCTCTTTGTCAAACATTCTGTTTTATTTTCTGAAGTTTCATGGTATGGACAGTTGGGGGCAGTCTGACATCACAGTCTGATCTTTTGTGCGTGCGTGTGCCTCCTGGCAGGGGTGTGTATGCCTGGTTGAAAGCGGTGTGCTGTGAACGGCCTTGAAGTAATCTGATCGCTTTTGTGAAACACTCATTTGATGCTGCTCAGGAATTCATCTCCCCTGGTATAACAATGCTCCCTCCACTCGCCTCCCCTGCTTCTGTGTGAGATGATCAGTGAAAACAGGGTGTGGGAGAACCGTGCCCTCGAGTCTCAGAGACGCAGTGTTGATACAGTTGTGAGTGGGCATTTAGTCTGTGTGTCTGATCCAGGTGTGTGGGCGTTTAGGCGGAGTATCTGAGTGTAGAAGTGTTGAACCTCTCACAAGGTTCTCCTCCTGCGAAGCAAGACGGCGAGAGTTCTGAAGCTGGGAGAGAGTTCTGAAGCTGGGAGAGAGTTCTGAAGCTGGGAGAGAGTGATGTCAAGGAAAGAAGGAATGAAACTGTTGCTGATCAAACAAAAAAAAAGAACAATGATCTGGGAGAGTTCCTGTGTGAAGAGACGGGACAATGAGAAATGAGAGAAAATAGAATTCGATGCCAAAGCCGTACGGGGTGCGGAGTCTGTGTGAGGCCACACCTCTGGTAATGTGGAAGGACTGTGTAGATGTATGGGCCTAAGACCTGCTGACCTCCATTATCAGACCCAGCACAGGGGCCCACCCCAGCCTTCTGAGTCAGATGTGGTTATGAGGTTAGAGAGGGTTCATTAGTGTCAAGCAGATGGAAGGAGGGAGCAGGACTGAGTTAGATGCTAGGTGTGTGTGTGAAGGGGGGGGGGTGGTAAGAATAAAAATAAATATATATATTATCCCCACAAAAAGTGTGTTTTTGTTACGTTAAGCACACTGACAAAATAAATCCATGCCTACCTAAACATTACTAACATATAAATAAAAAAAATTAAATAGTCTAGCAAAGCCAGTTTTGGATGTTAAATATCCCACACACACCCATATGTGTGTGTGTGTGTGTGTGTGTGTGTGTGTGTGTATGTATATGTTTGCTCTATTGTAGTTCCAGACTGTGCACACTTTCACAGGATGTGTGGCTGTTCCAGCCAAACGCTTCACATCTGTTCTCAATCACACTCCTGCACTGTGTCCCTGCCCCTCTCCTATGACTCATACCCTGCATTCCTGTGTGTGTGTGTGTAAGTAAGTGCATGTTCATATTTCAGTACCTCCCCCATCCACACATACAAGCATGCAGATCCATCATTATGGTGATCTTAAATTGTAAGATTTGTTAACCTGTTATTTGAGAGTGGTTTGAATTTTAGTGCTTCCTGCAGTTGCGTTGTTTTCTGTCTGCAGAGTCATTTCCTGTTCTCTCAGTTTCCGCTTGTCTTTTGTCTTTATCGGAACAGGAAACAGGATGATGCAGTTGGGAACATTGTATGACTGATTATATGTTATTTATAACAGGAGATACAGCATGAGTCTCTGTCTTGATGTAAAAAAAAAATGTACACCCCCCCCCCTTCAGTTCAGTAGCTGTAGTTTGGTCTTCCTGCCTGTAGAGGTAAGTGTTGTTGAGCAGAGAGGGAGCTGCAGACATTATTGCTCTGTCATTTTGCAGTAGCAGACTCTGCCCTGTAGGAGTCAGTGTTACTGATCTGCCCGTGAGGAGCAGAGAGAGTGTGGATTTGGAGAACCGTGCTTTTGCTTTCAGGCAGGTGGTGCTGGAGAGGCTGGAGCTCCCAGTCCTTACTGCTGTAGACTGCACACCTCCACCCATAGTGGTGCTTGGGCCTGTGGAACAGCGATGTCATACTTCTCTGTTGTTCTGTGGCCCTCGGTCTGCCGTTCAGCTCCTCTAGAAGGGTCCCACTGAGCATGTGCAGGAATTGCCCCTCCAGTCTCTAGCTTCATATTTCAAGCTGAAGCTGAAAGCCCAGTCTGCAGGATTAGTGATCTTAATCTGTGAATTTGGACGCTGGTCGATAGCTGCTGTCTGTGTTAAAAAGTTCAAATTGTAAAGCATGTAATTTAGAGGGCATGCATGCACACACAGATGCTTTTGCTGTGTCTGAGAGAGAAATACAAACAAGAGAGATGGACAGAGGGTATATTGGGGAACTAATGGGTTCTACGGTATGTTTACAGTGTTAGCATTGTTTTATTTTCCAGCTGCAGGAATTCCAGTAAATTGCAAAAGAGAAGTAGATCTGAGGTGATTAGTGTGCATTTAGAGACATAAAGAGAAGCTGAGATCTGGTCCCACTGCACAGTGATGCTGAGATGAGTGTTAAACCTCTGCACATCAACCACACGGTGGTATACTTGAGCTACACTCTTTTACTTTATATATTTTGAGTGACCTCATATGGAAGAGACCATCTTGTGGGTTCTGGAGAGGGGTGGTAGGCAGTGGGGAAATGTGTCAGCAGAGAAGAGATGAGTATAGTGAGAAAGGAAGACAGGAAATTGGTTTCACATTTGGATCTTTGTTTCTAGTTTTTCTGTGTTATAGGCTGTGGGAGCCCAGTTGCTCATTTAGTCTGACCCTGATTAAGGTCATAAAAAGAAATACTGGATGGTTAACATAAAATATTGCTTCAATTTCTTGATAAACATTAATCAAAATTGAGGGAAAGATTATTTTATCCATATTTTTATACGTGAAGTGGAATATAAGTGTGTATGAAGACATTTATTTGTTTGAATATCCATGGCGATTAAAAAACAAACATTCAAATGAATAAACACACTGTAAATGTAAAGTTTGTACAAGGTGCTTTCAAATTACAAATGGGTGTAGTGATGGGTTGAAATGATACATTTGTAAAATCCCTCATCCGTGAGGACTGAAACAGCAGAGAATTACAATTCTGAACAGATTACAGCATTGTTACAGGGTTACAGGCTTCCCAAAGATGATTTATACCATACAAAACAGGAAATATATAGCTCACACACACACACACACACACACACTATACCACACAGAACAGGACATGTTCAGCTCATACACACACACACAAACACACAGAAAAGGACACGTACAGCTCATGCATGCGCGCGTGCACTCACACACACTATATCACACGCACACACACACAATCACACAGAACAGGACACCTACAGCTCATGCACACACACACACACACAATCACACAGAACAGGACATCTACAGCTCATGCACACACACACACACAATCACACAGAACAGGACATCTACAGCTCATGCACACACACACACACACACACACACACACACACAATCACACAGAACAGGACACCTACAGCTCATGCGCACCCACACACACACACACACACACACACACACACACACACACACAATCACACAGAACAGGACACCTACAGCTCATATATACACATTCAGGACATGGATGAGGCAGAAGGCTGAGATGAGTGGTTTGCACAGCAAAGCACCAAGAGACACAGTTAACACAGGGGTTTATACACACACACACATCTGTAGTTTACATATACACATTATACAACTCAGAAAAGGTTATGATTACATGAGCTGTACCACAGGACAGGATTGAGACGGAATTATATGTGCAGTGTACTGAAGTAAAAGATGTAGAGAGATTCAACAGCAGAGTTCCAGAGTAACAGGATGTTTTAGTCAGCTGTCAGTCTTTCATCAGCCGTGCAAGAAAAATGCTTCTGTGTTTTTTTTTCAAGAACATCTTTACTTGCTCATCCAAAAAAGTGACTTTTTTTCTAGAAACCTTTTTTTTAAATATATATTTTTATTTTACACAATTTTGGATATCTCTTTATAGATATATATTGAGAGAGATTGATTAAAAATTGTAGTGAAGTGCACAAAGCTTCCAGAGAAACGGGGCACTTCAGACAGAGGTCGTTGATCAGCTTTGCAAAGCACTTTTCACAGAGAGAAACAAGTATGCAGCAGGAATCTAGTGCTGTTCCCTTACAGGCACCCTTACATCCACCTCTGTTAGTGTTTGTGAATACACTCAGCTGTCTGTCGTCAAGGAGTCATCTATTATAAAACTGTAGAATTGCATAGAACAGTGTAGAAATGGCATAGTCCAGACATGTTGCAGATTAGAAACAATATATTGTCCTGAGTGTGTGTGTCGAAATTCGGTCTCCCCTGCGTTTAATATTATGTTCTTGATGTGCTCCATAGAGCAGTTCAGTTTGAAATAGTTACTGTTCTTTTCTGTCACAGCGAGGCGCTAACCAGCTGCTCAATATTGTCCTGTGAGCTCATTTCCGAAGCTGGCTTTCCTTCTCTGATGGCATGGGTAGATAGACGATGTACTCGGTGTGCGTGCGAGCGTGTGATGTTTTCTCGGGGGCAGTGAAGTGAGCAGTAGCAGGCTTCTGTTAGCTGAGTCAGCGTGTAACGTTCTGCTGGAAATGAGAGAAGGAGAGAAAACATACATGGAAAAGACTCAGAGGAACCGAGAGAGGGAATCGGTCAGAAATAGGGCCTCTACCTCTAAACACAAAGAAAAACACAGAAGCAGTTTTCTTGCACACCTGGTGAAAGAGCACTGACTGAAACGTCTTCTCTGGAATACTTGTGTATTACACTGTGATTTATACAAGGTCTACATCTTACTACCACAGTACACTGCAGTTATTCCCTGGAGAGAGAGAGAGAGAGAAAGAGAGAGAGAGTGTGTGTGTGTGTGTGTGTGTGTGTGTGTGTGTGTGTGTGTGTGTGTGTGTGTGTGTGTGTGTGT
>JAOXYF010000015.1:11003225-11017589 GCA_028565775.1 Sternarchorhynchus goeldii
CCCCCCCCCCCCCCATGAGCAGACGTGTTTTATGAACTGTGGCTCTACAGAGAGGCTGTAGCCCATAAATATTAGAGAGCCGGGCTGCTGTGGCTGTGAAATGGACCTATAAATATAGACCAGCTTCAGGATGGAGAAAAGGTTAGGGCTATGCAGGTGAATTCTGGGAGAAAGGAGAGGGTTCGACAGTGAGGGAAATAAAGGGAGAGGGAATGAGCAAGAGAAAGAGGATGGAGAGAAAACGAGGGAAGACAGACAGAAAGAGAAAAGAGAGGAAGAGAGACAGCTGGAAGGATGTGGGAGAGGGGCAGATTAGAGGTGATGGGAGAAATGTGACATGGTCCTCTGTTCCTCTACGGAGTGATATGTGTGCCCACAGATGCGTGCTCTTCTTCCAGTACATGGGGATTATTCTGTGCTCTCTCTTTGCCTGACAGAAACACCAGCTGACATGTGACGCGCTCCATTTATCAGCCTGAACGTACCAAAGCAGCCGCTCTGTTGCTCTGCTGCCTGCCTCAGTCTGCGATCCGCTGTGTGGGCGTTCATGTAGTCATTTTTATATTAATCGTAGATTGATTGCTTATGCCTGGTTGTGGAGGACACTGTCCTGCTCTCCAAGCAGTAGTCATGAGATGTCACTGACAGATGTCACTGACAATGTCACAGGCTGATAAATAGTTTAGAGAGATTCTATCACTCGCTTTCCCGGTGTTCTGCGTGTGAAACCCATGTGTGTTTAAAATGCTGGTTTTGGATATTGTAGATCCTCTGTGACTCTTTGGCGGGGGGGGGGATGCTGACAGCCTTGTTTCCATGACAACGGCCGCTGCAATTGGGATTTTTCCTCCTTTAAAGTCTGCCAATTCTATGTGGGGAGGGTGGGGCTTGGGAAAAGGAAAAGACAGAGAGGGTAGACTAGCACAGCAGATGGAAGCTTTATTCCACCAGAATAACCCCCCTCCTTCCCTCTCTGCTCCCAGTTCTCCTCCCTAAACCACAGTCATTATGAGTGACCATACAGCCTCAGAACAAAGGAACTCAGTACACCTGTCTCCATACATCAGAGTGAGCACATACAGTCTATGAGCTGGGGAAGTCAATGTGATTCTTTATGGGTACCCTCTGGGGAGTCAGCTGTGCTACCCAGGAAGTCAGCCGATGCGATGTCCTCTGAAGGCCGGTTTTCCAGAACTGCTCAAAATTCAAATGGTGTTAATGAAAACCTGTGGATTCAATGTGCCTGTATGATTAAAGTTCTGAGATGCTGGTCAGCTGACCTTTTCCAAAACCGGAGATTGACCTTTTCCTGATGAGATGCCCGCTGACACAGGATGATGGAATCTGAAAAGAGCATCTGCTTTGTGTGTGTGTGTGTGTGTGTGTGTGTGAGAGAGAAGGGAGGGGGTGTGGTCTGTGCTTCTTTGTGAATGTTTTTGTGTTTGATTGATCTGTGGAGGTTGGGGGGAGGGTTGGGGGGGGTTAACAATGTCTTACTGGTCTCTGCTTCCCTTGGTCAGAATGACCGTAAGAGAATTCAGTGAAAGAGATGAAGGCATGTTAAATTTTAATGTGCAACAGTGAAGCAGCGGGCAGTGAAAACACGGACGGTGTCATTTCATTTTCTCTTCTGTACACAATCATCTTTCTATGCTTGAGAAAGAGAGAGAAATATTTTTTCTCCTTCTTGAAACCATTGGCCTTGTGTGAATATTTTCTAATATTGGGTACATGAGGAACTCTTGCTTGGTTAAGAATACTCTCCTATTTGTCATGATTTCAGAGCCTGAAATTCTTGCAGAGCCTCTCTACTGATGCACAGTCTGATCAGCAAAGGCGCTGATTGGCTGAATCACCGCAGTGGAGAAGCTAATTGGGGGATTGTGCGGCCGCTAGCCAGGAGAGTGTTCTGTCTGAGCCCACGGTGTAACGTCAACTCTGCTTCGAGCTCCCTCCCTCCCTCCCTCTCTCTTTCTGTCTCTCTCTCTGTCTCAGCAAAAGCACTCACTCTCATCTGTAATGTTGCACTCCGTCTCTGACTGCTCTCACGATGACCTCCAGAGCCAGCAAGGCTTGACCTGCTGCCTCCATTAACCCTTCACCTTTGACCCTTTGATGCCCATGTTAAAGCTACTAAAGAAGCCTGCCTGAAATGAAGGAGGAATATGTTCATGTTTAGTTCATTTTTTAGACTGTGACCCCTTTAGGCCCTTGTGACCCCTCTGTGAGGTGTTAATAAGTAACCTATGTGTGTTGGTATGTAAAGCAGGTGTATCATGGCCTGTTGGTTCTCTACATGCATGAAGAGAAGGAAGCTACTGCATCAGAGAATAGGTTCATTTCTCTCATCACCTAGGCAACCGCTGCAGTAGCGGCCATTTTAGAGAGCTCAGTCGTTGCAGGTCTGGTTTAATAAAATGGAGCCATATTAAGCTCTACTGCAGACTATTCTATGTTGTTATTGTTTTATATTTTTTTACCACATTTTGTAGTAACTGTATGCTGTAATTTTGTGTTAAGATTTTAAATATTGCACTTTGAGCAAAACATATATTTATAAATTGAAAACTACCTTCATGTTTGTCAGATCATGAGGTCCTTGGTTGTTACCAAAGAAATGGTTGCATTTCTGTTGGGATAAACAAATGTGCACCGGTGTGGAAGTGGTAACAAATACTGCTTTTTTTTTTTATCTAGCTTTTTGTATCAAAGCTATAATGCACCACTTCACATGAGTGTGTGTGTGTGTGTGTGTGTGTGTGTGTGTGTGTGTGTGTGTGAGAGAGAGACTAGGACTCAAGCTCCCATGGATGAATCTGTACCACTGAGTGAGCTGAACAGAACAGATTCTGGTTTCCAGACCTTTATTAGACAAGAATTATACTATAGCAGTATCTCTCAACGTGGCTGATTCTCAGTGAAAGCTAATGTGAAGCTGCCCTACATGTCCCACTACATATGACCTGTATAACACTTCTTTTATCATGCTTCATTATGTTTTAATTGAATATTCAGATAAAGTATTAAATGGGTTATAAATGAAGTCTTGCTTATTTATTTCATAGCCCTATCATGCTCAGTTTTGTTTTAGAGATGACCCTAGATGATAATATGATATGTGGGTAATTAAAGATCTGGCATTAATCAGTGTAACGGACAAAATAATCAAGAAATGAAGTGCATTTAAAGTGCCCCTTTAGGAATATGCTTATAACGATTGATGATGTCATCATCTCCTCAGCGCAGCAGTAGTTCAGGATATATGGTCTGTTTATACGGCTAAAAGACTGTAAGTGAAGTGTATAGAATTACATAACTGTCATTGCCAGAATATATAATTAGTTAATATCAGTAAATGCACAGTAATACGTTAAAATGTTAGTTTTTCCTCATTTTGTTGAGAAATAGCATAGCCACCGGTAGACGTGGTTGTGAGTTCTGACAAACTTTTATTTGAAATGTAAGTGTTCCATTAATAAACAAGAACATAAACAAACCAACAGCCATATAAATATCTGCATATAAAACAAAAGTAACATGAAGCGGTAAGCATTTGGAAAAAGGAAAGTTAGCACGGTCGGATACAGAAAGGTATTCAAGCAGGAGACGGACGTTTTCTATATATTCATAGTTAAACAGACAGGAATGGCATTCCAATAGCATTAACAGTTGACTGTAGTTACAAACACAGAGGACTATAGAGCAATGGTGTGGGGTTAGGCCACAAAAATCCATATGCAAATTTTTTTTAATTTATCTTTTTAAAGATCAGGTGTTTGAAGAAAGAAAGCCAAAGAGAAGTAAGAAAAAAAACCCCACAAAAATATGCACAAATTTCACAAGCCTAAGCTACGATTCTGCATCTTCAGTGACTGCAGGTTATATATACAGATGAGATTAGTCAGTGAGCTTGAAGCTTTTGTATCCATACCACTACACTTTATCAGATTTGTTTTTATAAACTGTTTTACATTTTTTTTTTTCTAAAAAATACTGAAACATTCCTGTGTTAGCCTGATCTCTGTGGCTCTAGTTTTTACAGACAGGTTACGTGTCTATTTTACATGGTGACGAAGGGTTGGTGTATTTTGGGTGGTGTAGAGTACAGGAGGGTACTGGGAGCTGGGTGGAGATGGAATAGTCTACAGGTCAAAGGTTAACATCACACCTCCAACCGGTGTTCTGTCGTTCCTGGAAGGGCCTTTACAGGAAGTATATTTTCTCATTGAGGACCATTTTAGAGTCACTTGCAAGGCTGAAATGTTCACTTCCACCACCATCAGTGCATACCGACGATTCACCCATC
The DNA here is from genome assembly GCA_028565775.1 of Sternarchorhynchus goeldii. Taxonomy (NCBI): domain Eukaryota; kingdom Metazoa; phylum Chordata; class Actinopteri; order Gymnotiformes; family Apteronotidae; genus Sternarchorhynchus; species Sternarchorhynchus goeldii. Next base: position 11,007,532 of record JAOXYF010000015.1, read on the forward strand.
CAGTTGATTTACCCATCCAGCTGATTTATTCATCAGTCCCTGCAGCTTATCAATCTCAAACACCACAGAAAAGAGCTCTCCAACCCAGTTTCCTTCTGCCACGTCAATCACCCGCTGTTCCCCATTCAGTATGACTCAACAAATGCGACCTAACACAGACCAAAGGCTTGAGTAACGGCCACTTTACCCATAGTTTATAAAACATGGCATACATCATCTAATGCAGGTCCACAAGATTGATATACAGCTATAGTATAATTTATATAACATTAATGGGTGTTTATATCAATAACCTACGATTGCCTTAGTGGCACTAAAGAATTTAAGGAGACTGAATTGAGCCTTATTATTTTTCCTACGATACAAACAGTCCAACTTTTCAGTTGCTGGTGGTTATTTTTTACAAGGAAATGCGTTCTCTTACTTCTAAACATGTTTAAGATCTACTGCGAATTGTACTTTTCATTTGAATATCTTTCCACACTGCATAGTTCATTTCCAATACTCATACAGAGGTCAAACTTGATCATGCAAAATAAAGAAAGAAAAAGAAAACATAACTTTGGGGGTTATGGCACATCCTCTTAAAAAAAACACCAACATTTTTAGTTCACCAACTACTTTGTATTAAAAAGAATAAAAAAAAACCAACAAAAAACCCCCTGTATATTTGTTTAACAATGGTAGCTATCTAACAGGACAGACTTCATGGTCTAAGTGATCAGGTTTGAGGTTCTGAACACATCTTGTCCTGTTCAATCCTTCTTGGTGTTTCTGTTTTAACAGGAGGGTACATAAACTACCAAGCATAAGAAACTGGTGAACTGCTTGCATCGTGGTCTAAAGCGGTACAAAATCAGAACAATCTGGAACCAAAAAAAGAAGTTAAAGTACAATATAAATGAGGATTCTCTAATGATTAAACATTCCAGCGATGGACAGGTAATGCGCACAGAGGAGCAAGGCTCAAATCCCAGGATCTGTGCTTTCCACAGCTATGGAAACACCTTCTCCAGCCTGCCTTACTTCTTATCTTTCTTGGTGACCTTCTTCTTGCTGGCTGGGGTCGGGGCGGCCTTGGGGGCCTCGGCCGGGGGCAGGGCCTGAGGCGGAGGCAGAGCCTGCTGGGGTACCTGCTGCTGGGGGTTGGCGGTGAGGGTGGCGGTGCTGCCGGGGATGTAGACGTTCTGCCGGTAGTCGGGGACATACTGAGCATTGTAGCGGGGGCCCAGAGTCGCCGTGGCTTCACTCACTTCTGAGAGGAGAGGGAGAGACACGGGTGGAGGTGAAGGGGTGGAGAGGGAGAGACATGGGTGGAGGTGGGTGGGGATACAGAGGTGGAGACAGGAGTGTAAGATGGGGTAGAGGGTGAAAGAAATAGGTGGAGATGAGTGGGGGTAAGAAAGAGGGGTGTGGGTGGGGTTATAGAGGGAGATACGTGAGGGGTAGATGGAATAGAGGGCAAAGAGACACAGGAGGAGGTGGGTGTGAATGGAAACAGATGGAGGTAGGTGGGGTGGGGTAGACAGTGCGAGTGGAGAATATAGAACAAGGTGGAAAAAATGAGGGGAACATGAATGTAAGGGTGAGAGAAAGGAATAGAAGGTTATAACGTGGGTGGATTGGCGCAGGATAGTGAACTCAGAGGCTAACAGTGATTGCTGCAGTGCACTGCAGTTTCTCCTGTGGCCTGCTTTTCCCTTCCCCTCCCCCATGCATTACGTATGCTGCAACACACACACACACACTGTCTCTCATGCGTACACGAGCGCTTGGAACGAGCGTGTGACATGTACACACTTAATGATGCTCACAGAGCAACATGCTCACACAGCACACAAAAACTGTTCACTGCCTGAAGCTCTTGTAAAATGCATGTGTCCATTACAGGCAGGTGCTTGTGACAAGCTAACTGACAAAGCCTGCCTTTATCCCTGAGCCACAGCAAATGCCCTGCTGTATATAATACACTGTTAATCTGGACTGTTGGGCTGCAGTGAATTTTGTTGTAGTTTTATACATAGATGGTAAACAGAACAAATGCATAATGTTTTGGGTTTTAACCGTGAATAGATACCCTGAACAGCCACCACAACTTCAACCCCTGCAGGGTGTTAGAAAGGGAGCCAATAACCTCACACAGTGACGAGCCAGTGTAGTGCAGACGGACGTGCTGCAGCTGTGTGGATCAGGAAGAAAGGGGGACTCTGTCCCCAAACGCTCCATTAGTCTGTTATAAGTCAATGAGCGCTTGGCTGCACTGTGCTTAATGAAAGCATCTCTCTCTTCCCTGTTCTCTCTCTCTGTCTCCTTTCTTTCCTTGTACTGTCTAACTACTGGCAGGCATTCTTGCTTTAAGAGTCTGACCTTGAGGTGTGAAGTCAGTTCACTGCAGTGGTGTGAGTAACTATGAGGAGGGGGATCTGTATGGCATTCAGATATCGCTGCATCTGAAACGCACTTGTGCCACAGTTCTGATGGCGTTCTGATGCACCGTTTGCTTTTGCATGTTTCTGTTCACATGGAAGGAGCGCAGGGAGAGAGGAGGAGGAGGAGGAGCGAAGCTCACCGTTCGCAGCCGCCATGAGAGCCTGGAGCTGTTCGGCCTCGGTGGGGGGGTTGGGCCAGGGTCCGGTTCCTACCACAGCGCCCATACCAGCTTCCTCAGGACGAGCGGCAGCCCTGCACGAAAGACAGGTGTGTTTAGAGTCTCCCGCTGAGACACACACACACATACACACACACACACACACACACACACACACACACACACGCACATGCACGCACACACATATGCGCACGCCCTGTCGCTGAGTGTTTCAGCATAGACGCGCGGCACTCAAGAGCCGAGACAGCCATTTTGAGACAGCCATTTTGTGTGAGGGTCAGAAGCAGCACACGGCAGTTGGAACATGGAGGCTGAAGTCAGACTGAGCAACTGTGTCCGTAATGTAACCAGACAGGCAAACAGGTCAGCAGCAACGCACAAAGGAACAGGCGTATTGATTTTTCTGCTTTTGATGATGTGGTGTACGTTCTGCACTCTGCTTTAGGGTTAGGCTAGCTTAGATTAGCCAGCCGCAGACAGTGCGGTTCAGCTGAAGTGAATCTTGCAGAGCTCACTGCATATTCTTCATCAGTGAGTGATTTGCGTGCTGTTATGCCTGCAGGGGTGACATCTCTTCAGTCTGATCCAAGAACATTTTCTTGGATTTTATCTCTACGGTCTGTGATCATCAGTACGTGTCCAGTGTATTGTGTTAAAAGCTGAATAACGTTAGTGTGAAGCTGATGGTATCTCATCGTTTCTGTGTATTCATTAACCACACAGACAATATCAACACAGAAACGTAAAAATCAAGAACAGGACAACAGAAATACTCTCTACTCTATGACAACAGACTACACACAGTCGGCCCTACAAAGGCAATGCAGACCCATTTCCAAAAGACAAATACATGACACTTTACTAGGCAAAGGGTACACACAGTGCAACAGTAGCCTACAAGATGCAACACATAGTCTTCAGCACTATACACATGTCCAAAAGTCATGCATCTGATAGGATTAAACTGTTCATGCCTTCAATAAATATAACACTTGCATTGGGTAGACGATTGGACAATGTGTAAGGAAAGCTGAAAGACACACTGAGTAGCTCTAGAAGACCTTAACAAAAATAAAAAGTGCCCCCCCCCCAGCTATGGGGCTCCCAACATGAAGCCAAGCTGAACCACACACTACCCTCCACCTCTTACTCCACTCTACCTGGACTTCTCGTAGGGAGTCCATCTCTGCTGCAGGGTGTGGAACCTGTGCTGGCTGGAACACAGGGATAGGAGCAAGCGGCTGTCACTTACTCACCCACTGGCCAACGAGAACGAGACTGAAGTCCGTCTCCTCTACAGGTTTGGGTTTTTATTTTTTTTTATCATGGGTTAAGCTTTGTGCAGGACTAAACCCACTATTGAGACTTTAGGCAAATTCTCCTTTGGGAATCCATTTTAGTCCTGAACTAGGCTTAATGTGCTTTCAGAAAACCAGTGCTCTGTGTTTTAGTGAAGACTTTCTCTGCACGCTCCGCTCTGATGTGTTCTGATTTATATGTTTTGCTTAAATAAACAAATACCCAATATCCAGATTAAATGTTCAGAAGAAAAAAGTACCTTATTTTCAGATCACATATCAACCACTTGGATTAAATAAGAAAAATGGCTGCTGAAACTTAATCCTAATAATAATCCATAAGAGAATTCCTTGTCAGCATGCTAATGTGAGTCAGAACACTTACCCACTCGGTCCAGGCCTCTGGTTTGGGGGTAAACGCCAGTCATTGTTAGGTGGCTTTTGCTGCGGAAAGAAAAAAGTACTGTAGTCAGATATTAGGATCTGAGACTGATACATATACTATTCATGTGCTCAGTTCTAGAATGGGAACACATCTGTGATGTCATAATGTCTATTGTTTCTGGAGCAGACAATGGTTTCAGTGAGATGATAAAACACTAGAGAAAAACAAAAGAAATTGATTGAGAGGATCCTAAATAGGGAGACAAGCCAATGAGATGAATACACAAACATTCAGTATGAATTGTGTTGGACACTGAGGGAGCCATGATATAACCAAAACACATGAGTGCATCTGTTCAATAATGCACATTGGTTTGTTCTGTACTCCAGAAGTTTCTCGGTGTTGCAAACAAGGGTGTGCCTGGTACAAGTGTCTGATCCATACCTGTATGACAAAGCATGTTATCAGTGTGTTTAGCAGTGGTAGGGTTTTGACACTCTGACCATTCCTGGTTTAATATTGTGATTTGTTATTGTGTTATTTTAATGTGTTATCCTCAAAAATCCCTGAGAAGATTACAGTAGCCAGGTCAGCTCTTTAACTGCAAGCAGTTCTTCCATATACTCATGTAGTGTAGCTATAGAGGCTTAACGCAGACTCACCCTGCAGTTTGCAAAGCGAGAACCCTCTAGAATAAATAGAGAGTACATCCATAATGACTTTTCCCTTTGCTATCGGTCTTTAGGCATAGGAGAATTGTGCAAAATGTGATTTCCACTAAGGGAATGTTTGGAAAGCACGCAGACCCTGAGCACCCAGTTGGAAGCATAAAGACCAGAGAAGTGGATCATATGGAGAGGGCAGACCAAATCAAGCGGGTCTAGTCAACAAACCTGTGGGATTGAATCTGGTGCAAACACACATACACACACACCCACATACACACACTCACATTTTTTTCCATTTACAAATGAATCCTCCCCACTGTGGCAACATGTGCATAACCAGCATGTTTCAGCATAAGATGTTTCATGGTGGGCTTCACCCTGAGGCCTAATGAAGTCTATTCACACCCCCTACAGTGCCCCCCACCCTGTGTTTCATTTGAGAGACAGCTGGGTAGCATTTATGGACAGATTTCACTTGCTCCCCAGACAAGGATTGTCTCTTTCGAAGGGTATACCTGTATTTGAACCGGACTTATTTTGCTGTCAAATGCTGTTGGCAGCATTATATGTTCTGTATTCTTCATAGGGAAGCCAATGCCATAACTCTGTTCACTGATACAGCGGTGCATCAAAGCTTCTAGTTCAAACACATTGCTATCCCTTCAACCTAAATATTTCTTTTCAAATGAGCAGTAACTTCTGGTCTTAGAGCTATTTTCTTCAATGGTTAAATTTAGATGAGCAGCTAAGTAAGATAATGGATGACAGCCCATCGCCTGAAGCTCAATCCCAGTTCTATACATCCCAGAGACTCCCATTCATCACCACAACCTCACCGTTTCTTTTAAGAACCTACTGATATTACCATTTGAAGCCGTCTATAGCTTAGGCATAACTTTGGACAACCAGTTGTCATTCTCAAACCTGACCGATTTCTCCTGATTAATATAAAAGGATTCTGCCCTTTCTTTCATAGGAAGCCACCCAGGTGCATGTGCCATCTCTTTTCATCTCTAAGTTTGACTGCTGCCTTTACAGGCCATCAGGCCTTTACAGCTGATCCAGAATGTAGGAGCACAACTAATTTATAACGTTCACACGTCATTCCATTGCTGCATTCCCTTTACTGGCTTCCGGGTATCCGCCTGCATCGAATTTAAAACCCTGATGCTTGCCAACAAAGTCAAATATGGACCAGCGCCCTCCTACATGATGAGAATGGTCAAAGCCCGATCCATATCTTGAGTACTTCGAACCTCAAGTACAGCTCTGCTTGAAACACCATGATTCAAGTCTCATGGACTTGATTTTGTAAAGTATTTCAATAACCATTGATCCCACACGTATCAAACTTTAAAATACTGTTAAGTAACTTAAATTCTAGCACTTCTTTGTTATTGTTTTTTACTGCACTCATCATTGTCTACCAAGGCTTATTCTAGGATCAGTATTCTAGTTCAAAGAATGCTATCCTACTTACTCGAAGATACATTCTTTGAGCTAATGACAAAGCTATTTTGTAAAATGCTTTGGATGAGAAAAAAATGCCTTAAATGTAATGTCCCCTACCAGCCAGTGAATGTACCTTGCTGGCCAACATTTGGTATCTGTTTGCTCCGTCAGAAATATCAATACTAAAACAAACAAAAAAATCCACACACCACCCAAAAATAGCTGATAGTTTGGGTGTTAACCTGTAAAATAATCTGAGAAGCCAGCGAGTGATTGTGAGTAAACAAATATCAAATATATCAAATATATACAAGGTTTGACATATGATAACAATGAAGACTGTTCAAAACCTTTGAAGTTCTAACGCAGCGGCCTCCAGAGAGGAGCCCAACATTCATGCTCTCACCAGTCAAACACGGCAACATTTTTCAGGAAAACTGCAGATTTGCCCCTTGCATACTTTGTATTTTTACCCATGCTCTTGCTACACTTCATCATTTTAGATGTTTTCAATATGAGAGCATCTGCAGAAGCCTCACCTTCAGCAATGAGCTACCAAACAGTCTCCTGGAGAGGCTTGAGCTCAAGGTACCTTGTGGTGCCTTAACAAACACAAAGTCACTCCGGCTGGAGCTGGTGGAGAACCAGGTCCTGGATGTGGGGGAGCGAAAACTCTGAGGACCCCCCACTACCTCCATGTATCTAATTGGACCTTCAGTGTTGAGCTGCAGGTGGAGGTCCTGGTGTTGTTGCTGCCGTAGTGTCCGCTTAAAGCCCAGTCTGCCCATCAGAAAGGACAGGTGACCGCGGCGTGCCAGCCATCGCACCACTACCACGGCGACAGTTGCCACGGACACTGCTATGATGCAGGACAAGAAAGCGATGAGGTAGAGTGTTAACCTAGCTGAACCATTCGGCTTCCTGGAGGTTGAGTTCCTGCGCTCAGAGGATATGTCCATTGTTTTCTCAGCCAGAGTGATGTTGACAGCCACAGTTGTAGAGAGCGCTGGCCTGCCATTGTCCTGCACAATCACCATGAGGCTGAGTACACCCTCTTGCTTCTCTGGCTCTAGCTTCCTGGCTGTGCGCAGCTCCCCCGTGTGGGCTCCAATGTGGAACAGTGCCACATCCGGCCCAGATAGGCTATAGAGCAGCCAGGCATTGTGCCCGCTGTCTCCGTCTACGAACGCCACACGACTGACCAGGTGGCCGGAATCAGCAGAGCTGGGCAGCAGAAACTGCAGCATACCGTCGGGAGGAAGGGCAGGGTAGAGCAACCTGGGGGGGTGGTCATTCTGGTCTATGATGAACACGTGGACCGTGGTGTTGCAGCTGTGAGCCGGGGACCCATGGTCCTGTACCTGCACCACAACCTGGAGGGCGTTCATCTGCTCATAGTCGAATGCCCGCACGGCGTAAATCTGCCCTTTCTCTGGGTTTATGTACACGTATGAGGATATTGGAGAACCACGGACATCATTGTCCACAATGGAGAAAGACAACCTGGAGTTCTCGCCCACGTCTGGGTCAACTGCTGACATTGCCAGAAGAGGAGCATTTGGGGCATTGTTCTCAGTTATATCCACAGAGTAGGAGGGCTGTGAAAAAGCTGGGGCATTGTCATTAACATCTGAAAGCTGAACCACAAAGGATTTCTCCGAGGAGCGGGGCGGGGAGCCAGTATCAGTGGCAGTAACAGTGATGGTGTACTCAGCCATGGCCTCCCTATCCAGAGGGCCATCTGTCATTAGGGTGTACTGGCCCTCATACGAGTGACTGATCTTAAAAGGCAACTCTGATGGGATGTGTACACTCAATTCTCCATTTTTCCCTGCATCCCCATCCCTGATGCCGAGCACGGCAACTGCAGTGCCTGGTTTTACATCTTCACTCAGTTTGTGTGACAGAGAACTGATGCTGATCACTGGGGTGTTGTCATTAACATCAATGATCTCCACCTTAATGTTACAGGAGCCCTCCATTGCAGGAATCCCACTGTCTCTGGCCTGGACTGTGACATCATACACACGTGATTGCTCGTGGTCTACCAGACCTGTCACCCTGATCTCCCCTGTGACAGGATCTATGCTAAAAAGGTTTTGAATATAGCTTAAAGTGTACTTATCAAACGAATATAATATTTCTCCATTCAGACCATGATCAGCATCAGAAGCATTGAGTGTTGTTACTAATGTTCCGGGAGGAGAGTTTTCTAAAAGAGTTACTCTTTTCATCGGCTTATCAAACTCTGGCGCGTTGTCATTAACGTCAAGAATGTTCATAAAAAGAAGAATAGTTCCAGACCTTTCTGGTTTACCGCCATCAAGTGCCGTTAAAATTAAACGGTGTACATTCTGCTTTTCTCTATCGAGAGCTTTGTTTAATACCAAAACCGGAAGTTTATTACCGTCACTTTTTGTTTCCACTTTTAAGGTAAAACAGTCATTCGGGCTGAGAGCGTAAGAGCGTAGAGAATTAAGACCCACATCAGAGTCGCGTGCACTCGCCAAACGGAATGAAGTTCCGGGGGCAGCAGCTTCGGAAACCTCAAGAGAGATGTTACTGTTTTCGAAAACGGGCGAATTGTCATTCACATCTACGATTTCTACTGTAACACCATGTAATTCTACAGGATTATGGAGATAAACCTGAGTCCGAATATGACACGATAAACTTGCCCCACACACGGTTTCTCTGTCAATTGCGTGTCTGATGACCAAAGCGCCGCTTGTAGGATCCACTTCAAAATATTTCTCATTAAACTCCGAGACGATGCGAAGTTCCCTATAAATTATCATTGGAACGTTCATACCCAAATCCTTTGCCATATGGCCAACAACAGTGCCTGGTTTAGATTCCTCAATAACAGAATAAAGAAGTTCTGAAGCTTCGACATCAGGGAATAAACACAGTAGAACAATCCAAACCACGACCAAAGTAATCCTTTTGTGCTTCACTTTGGACATCATGGTCAACAGAATTGATTAGCGTAATAATTCCATGGCAAATTTAAAAGACATAGTGCTGAATAAATAGCTGTCGTGCGGGAAATATAGAAAACGTTTTATACTTTATCCTACATTTTAAGATAGATATTTATGTGCTAACGTGCTACACTCACTGTGACCAAGTTTCTCTTTGTCAACGTGATTTCTGAGTTCTTGAAAGCAGCTAACGTGGGGGGGGGGCTTCTCACAATGGAAGTGCGTTTCTATTGGAGGAAAGTTATTATCCTCAAAACAGTCCTTAATGGTGGACAAAGAGGGTCTTTTTAGGGTTGAAACTGAAACATCTGCCGGCCCCTCGTCACCCCCTTCATCAACACACGCACGTACTCACTCACTCACTCACTCACTCACCACAGCCTAAATGACATGACAAAGATCAAGCAGGGAAAAAATATATATATTCCTGGAGTATCTGCTCACCTGCTGACTCTCAAACGTCCACGCGCTGTCAGGTAACGACGCGTCAAGCACGTTTAGCGTGTTTGTAAAGTCTGTGGTGCTGCTGGGCTTAACGAGGGTGAAATCACTGAATTCTGACATTGGAGAGAGATAGGACCCGAAGGACTGACTCTGAGACATCATGTCTCCTCCCAGCACCTCCACGTACTTAATGGGTCCGTCAGTGTTGAGCTGGATCTG
>JAOXYF010000015.1:11153380-11169739 GCA_028565775.1 Sternarchorhynchus goeldii
TGGAAACTGCCTCCCCCCCCCCCCCCCCCCGTCCCCTGCTCACCCACTCCCCACTGCCGCAGCAATCTCTCGGAGTTGTTGCCTGGCAACAGGTCACACAGTGTTTCCTAGCAACAGGACCACCGCAGGGGCCTGCCATTCCTGTATCCTCTGCATCTCCAACCCCCTCATCCCCATTTCACATTCTCTCCATCCTTCATATGAGTCTCACCAGAGTAGCCTCTTCTACCCATCTCATCACCTCCAGTATATTTCTTCACTTTTTTATTCCATTTTTCATTTTCCGTGCTAAAGGTTGTCCTCCGAGATCTTAGCTGCATCCAAGTATTGAACTGAATACATTACCATGCATTGTACTCAGCAGTGCTTACACAACACATCTGCACCAAATCGTTGCCAGAATGCCGATAACCAGCAAGCCGCAGATATGGAAGTTTTCAATTTGCTCCAAAATACTACGCAACCAGTATGGAACAAAAAAATCTATACATTTTGGCTCTTCTCTGTGTCAATACACTCCTCACTCCTCCTCCTATCAATGCAGTCCAGTGGTGTTCTATCAGAGTGTCATTATCTGAGTCATCCACCACCCACAAGGCCCTTGGCTCCACACTAATCTCTCTAACAGGACAGCAGATCGATGGCTCTCTGTCTGACCACATCTGTGAAGAGCACTGAATATGAACCAGTGCACTTGCTCCACCAACCCCAACATTGGATTTGCATTCTACAGGACATAAATAACCTGCTACTCTTCCATTACTGCACCAAATTCTCACCGATTCCCTACAGTAATTAGTCATCTGTTACATTTGCAACAAGATCATTAAATGGCCTGAATCAAATGGCATATCTCACATGAAAGTAGGTGGAAGCAGATTTTGCTGTTCAAATGTGCAGGTTAGTACAGGTACCCAGGCACACTGTAACAGAATAACTTCCAAAAAATTAAAAACTGCCATGCTTCCTCAGCTACAGGTCAGAGGCCCGTGGACCTGGTCATTAAGAATGATGTTTGCAGGTTCACTGACAGCCACTGAAAAAGATTCAGCACTTCAAACCACGCAGAGCTGAATAGAAGCTCGAATTCATCAAGATTCAGCACTTCAAACCACACAGAGCTGAAAAGAAGCTTGAATTCATCAAGATATAGCTAAATAAATAAAGTAGTCTTGGGAACTTAGAAACAACTGCATATTTCATTATCTCCCAAAATAAACCATCTTGAATCCTGGTGTCAGCTAATGATAAGGCACTTATGCAGGCTAATTATGTGCTTTTATCTGTAAGACTGGGACAAAATAGCACACTTGATGAACACAACTCTGAATTAAAGTGGAAGTCATGTGACAGGCTTTGCTGTTGGCTGGAACAGTGTTGTCTGTGGCTGAAAGACAGTGTGTGATGATGAGTTTGAGTGTGAGTATGAATGCTAAGCGACCGAGTGTGTGTGTGAGTGTGAGCACTGAGAGTGATCACTGAGCATGTGTGATTGTGAGTACTGAGTGCGATCACTGAAGTTGAGTGCGATTGATGAGTGTGACTTATATGTGGGCGTGAGGGTCCTTTTTCAGCGCTAGCAGCTGCCGTCTTTGGACACTCTAGCACCAGGGCCTGGAGAAAGGTCATTCAAACCTCAGATATATTTAGCACTGTTTCAACCCTATTCCACAGAAGCCTGTAATACTCTCAGACATAGCCTGATCCTGTTTGGTTTGTAGATATTCAGAAATGTGTATTGGGTAATGCACTGGTTTGCTATGATTTCATTTTGAGGTTTGGATGTAAGCGAGTAGGAGGATGTGAGATCTGACCTGCAGCACTGGACACGGTGGGCCAGTTCTGCACCAACATGCCCTGGGCCCCCTGCATCACAGCCGAGGCCTCCTCCATGTGAACAGAGCTGCAACGTGGAAACACAATCACATAAATGAATATTCATATCGGCTACCACTGAATCAACAAAACGATCAACGTGTAAAGAAATCTGAAAGTTATCCATGAGAGTTATCTAGATCACCAAAGGGAGAAAAAATAGAGAGAAAAAAGATTAAGCAAACTAATTGTGTGTGTGCAAGTGTGTGGGTATGGATGTGCATGAATTTGAGTTGCTGGGTGCAGCCGCGTGTGTTTGTGAGCGCAGATATTGACGGCACGTGTCTGAGTGTGTGTGATCTGACGTGTGTGTCGAGCCTAAGGAGACTCGCTTGCCCATGGTGGGTTACCATGGTACCATTCCAGGGGGCACCACGGTTCCTATGAGGTGTCCTGACGGGAAAACACAGTAATAGGGAAGACATCTCATATACACGGAGGGCTGGTACGAATGAGAAAAGACCAGTGAAGAAGCAGCTGCTTCAAGCGATGCAGTTCTGGGACACGGAGCAGATAAAACGTGCTGTGATGAAAGCGAAAAAAAATCCTGGCGTCCCATTTTCAGACTTCTACCTTAAGCTGTGAAGTGTAAAAGGTTCACTTCAGCGTAGTGCACTTCGTTCTCCTCTAGTGCCCTATTCAGCTGGCTTCCCTTTCCTTTCACCCCTCACCTCCCTGCACCTCCTCCCAGCAGGAGCTGGACGCTGCATGCGACCATAGAACTGCACATTCATGCACATGTACAGGAAGACACACAGCATGAAAAAGACACTTGTATGTGTGTGTGTGTGTGTGTGGTGGGGGTCGTGTGTGTTAGAACAAGCCCTGATAAACCTGGCTTCGTTCTCTTCATGCATTTTTGTGGCAATGGCCATATGGCCCTCAGACTGCCTCTGTGTCAGTTGCCATAGCGACCACAATAAGGCATGCACGTCTCTGATACCAGGTACTGTATTTCACTACACTGTTCCCATACATCCATCCTGAGTGTAGTGGTTATAGCAGGGCATCTGCAATGCAGCACAGGGTGTGTCCAGCCCGCCAAAGCACCAGAACTGCTCTGATCCTCTCTCTCTGTACGCTCTGAAAATATGCAAGTGGGTGTGTGGGAGAGTGAGAGAGAGAGAACGAGAGAAAGAGCATGATGGATTTCTGCAATATTTTAAAACCTGAAAAACATCCTGCACTGTGCTGTAATATAAATCATAGGTTTGCTGTTGTGATTCAGAGAACATGATACGGTTTGAAAGCAGGTATTAAAAATAATAAATCTGATTATGAAACACTGCAGATAAATCCCATAACTAGATAATGATAATTAACGATATGTTAGTCAGACACAAAGTTCTAAGACAACACTGTAAAATTAGGTCAAAGTGATGAGGTTAGATGAGGCCATCCGAACCATGTGCATCTACATGTGGCATGTACATGGTCCCCAGAGGGTCATATGATATACAGAAATGTGTATCTTGATGACATCGGGTGCAATCCTTTCTTAATGCATGTGTGTGTGTGTTAGCATGCTGCACTCCTCCTTCTGCACATCATAAACCATGGTTAGGCCCACTAGACACAATACAAGAAGTTACAATCTTCTATCATAAGCTAAATGTGTCTGTTATCTGTGTGTGTGTGTGTGTGTGTGTGTGTGTGTGTGTGTGTGTGTGGTCTGACCCATGCACAAACCCAGACTGGTGAGTATAGATGAGACGAAAGGAGAGAACGTCTATTTTGAGACTCCAAGATGACTAATATAGTGAGAATTCTTGTATTTAAATGCCCTGTCTCAAGAGTGTCCACTTGAGCTGTAGTTATGCAAATGAGTTATGTGTTTATGCAAATAGATTTCTTTTTGTAGTGTGTGTATGCGCATGCATGTGTTTGTGTTTGCGCGTGTGTGTGTGCGCGTGTGTGTGTGTACTCAGTCTCAGAACATCCTCAGACTTGTCCTTCATGATCAGTGCTGAAGGACTGTGTACATGGTGCAGGGAATGCTGATGACCTATATCTACCAGATCACTGCAGATATCTGCACTGCCCAGAAGAGACCTTCAGCTACTGGATATCCTAAAGTGTGTGTGTGTGTGTGTGTGTGTGTGTGTGTGTGTGTGTGTGTGTGTGTGTGTGTGTGTGTGTGTGTGTGTGTTTGTGCTGAAGGACTATGTACATGGTGCAGGGAATGCTGATGACCTATATCCACCAGATCACTGCAGATATCTGCACTGCCCAGAAGAGACCTTCAGCTACTGGATATCTTCAAGTGTGTGTGTGTGTGTTTGTGTGTGAGAGAGATAGATAGAGAGAGAGAGAGAGAGAGAGAGAGAGAGAGAGAGAGAGAGAGTGAAGAGAAAGATTGTCTGTGTGAGTACATGTGTGTTCATGGAGTTGGAAATCATGCAGATGTGAGCAGGCTGGTACGGCTGCTGCCGCACGTCAGGGAGAACATTGTGGAGAACATTGTGGAGAACATTGTGGAGAACATTGTGGAGAACATTGTGGTGAACATTGTGGTGAACATCGTGGTGAACATTTCTTCTGTGTTCTGCAGACCATATCCCTTCCCTGTCACTGCCTCATTCTCTCTCCATCTACTACACCTTTCTCACTACTGCTAACTGGGGTGTATTTACATTTGAAAAATTCATCCTATATTTGGTAGTCAGCTAATTATAATCTGGTCGAGCTGAAGTGTTTATGTTAAAAATATAAAATGTCTGATACTGAGTAAAAGAGAAAGGTGGGGTTTGATAAATAAAGAACATAAAAATGTGATGAGAAAAAAATAGAAAGGAAAAAAATAGAATTTGAGTTCAAGGGTTCCAAGTTCATCAGTCAACTTCAGGGAGATGTGGACTGAAACTGATTCGGGAGAAGGAAAGTGCTTACCTCTGCACTCCTGCCCTCAGAGATGCTGAGTACCTCCAGTCAGCATTCGGTCCCTTGGGCTGAGAGAGAGAACGAGGAAGAGAGAGTGGAGGAGAAGGTGAGAGAGAGTGAAACCAGTTAAATTCTCATCAATAAATCATGGTGTTCTGTGCACGTCTCTCTACATGCTGATATGATGTGCAGTTAAAAGAAACCTTTGCTAGGCACTGAGCCACGACCCATGATTTGGAGAGATGTTGATTGTGTGTGTGTGAGCATGCATATAAAGTGTGTGTGTGTGTGTGTTTGTTTGATTGTGTTAAGAGCTCATATGCGCCTGAAGGACCCAGTGCCTGTTCTTATAAATTACTGCCACATCAGTCACCCAGATGGGCTTGACTTTGAGAAAAGGAAGAACTGAAGCCCCTGTGCTCCATCACATACGCCCTCCACCCTCAGCCTCCCCGCTTTAACCCACACGGCCTCCGTTTCCCTCCACCTGTCTCACTGCTCCCCTACATTCCAAAAACCCAACTCTAACCTCTACCTTTTTGCACATTTTTTTACTTCTTTAACCTTTAACTTCTATTCCTTCACCCTATTTATGCTCTGATCCAATCCACATAGCCCC
Source organism: Sternarchorhynchus goeldii (assembly GCA_028565775.1). Lineage (NCBI taxonomy): Eukaryota > Metazoa > Chordata > Actinopteri > Gymnotiformes > Apteronotidae > Sternarchorhynchus > Sternarchorhynchus goeldii. Next base: position 11,158,755 of record JAOXYF010000015.1, read on the forward strand.
GCCTCCTTTTGTCCAGGACCCACTGCACTCTTCTCCTGATGGGATGACATCATCTTAAGTAACCAGCTGATCCCTCGTAATGTGATACTGTGGCATCCTCCTCCTCGGTAACCAAAGCTACTGAAATCAGACTCAGCACTGGTTATAAAGTAACCACTGAGTCAGGAATCCAGCACAATATCTTTGTTGAAGCCGGAAGCACGTGCATTGATTATTCACTCCTTCATCTATTCACCAACACGATGTCAGAAATTGCAGAGAGTATTAACAGATCCTGCAGGAGATGAGCACACAAAGAACTGAAATGTGCCTAAAATCACTGTAGAGTTCAGATCATCTTAAAGGCGAATGTTAAGTGTAATACTCACTCGCTATTTAAAGACAATGCTTTTTTTTTAAATGCTTTTGTGAAACCCAGTCCTGATCTCCTCTACCACTAAAGTCCCAAAGACGCAACCGCACATCAGAATTATGTAGTAGTATCCACAGAATGTGTGTACTACTGATACACAGTAAAAGGTAAGCACAGTGAAAGAGATCCAGTTGGCCGGGCTTTTTATATTTGTCCTAGTAAAGAACTGGGTTGGGGAATATGTGCTGGGCTAAAGCATTAGCAAGTGCCCTGGATAAATTGGGGAAATGATGTTCCTTAATCAGGTGAATTCAGGAGGGATGGAGCAGGCAGAGAGACACTGCCTCTCTCGTACAATCTAATTTGGAAGACTCGGAATCAAGAGCTGGAGGTTAATATCTTATCTGAGACAGATGACTGCTGTGCTGAATGGGTGTGTTTTGGCTCGCGTTTGCTGGGAGACTGCAGGTTTAATGCCACCCAAGGCCCTTACCTCACCACACAGCCGGTAGTATAATGCTAAAGTCTTTGCAAAGCCTTGTTTTGTTCACACCTCCCATGGACCACAGCTCCACAGAGAGCAAACAGCGTTTTGTACCTTATCCCTGTTCCACTGAACATGGCTTCATGGCAGTTGAACAAGGACAAATAAACATGACCACAATCATCAGATGAACACAAATGCTGTGCACAGTGACAAAACACCATGACAGCAGACAAAGGTGTGTAACAGTGTTTGCAGATCCACGTCATTGCAGGGTAGTCCTGCAAAAACAAATTGATCTATTTGAGGCACGTCTTTTTAAACTGCTCTAATAGCACTGGACTCTATTAATTCTGTCAGTGAACCTGCACTAAAAGATACAGAGCTAAAAACAGACAGGATTTTTAATGCAGCTTGGACATAAATTTGAGAGAATTAGGGCCACATCTTGTTATTTTAGTGCACTATATATTAGTCATTTTCTAGTGCTTTTTGTTTGAGTAGTGTTCTTTGTACAACCAATCATTTCATACTTCAGTCCAAAAGCAAAAGAACAATTACAGGAAGAATGTATAAGCCTTAAAAAAACAGAAAACGCAGAACTCAGTTCCACACCATCTTACAAGACTGAAAATAAAGACAAGTTGTTGCCAGACAGACAGCAGAGAGGTGAAAGACTGACTCAACAGGGACTGTGCAATCACAGAGGAAACAGCAAGTCACTTATTCATCAGAAATGCAAGCAGTCTTAAGATTTGACACTAATAGAGTATAAGAGCTGGAAAGCCCAGCTGGAGAACTGCATAGAGCAGCTAAGCCACTCATATCCCTGTGACTAGGACTACAAGACACGACATACAGCTGATCATACAAGAGCAGCTGCATAGAGGGTCTAGTTGCTTTCTCAGGTATTTGACTTTTTTTCTCAGGTATTTGATCACACAACCGAGTAACAGACACTGAGGTGAGACAGACCTGTAGCGCAGCATCCGGCATGCTAAGCCTGCGGACGAGGCCGGAGCCGCTCGTGAAGAATCGCTCCGAGCCCCAGGTTCCACTTATTGGCCGTCCTGTGTTGTAGAACATGAACGTGTCGCTGCCGGACGTGGCCGTCAGACAGGTCTTGTAGCAGTAGGTTTTGGTGAGTGAGCCGTTCCCGCGGACCTCGATGTAGTGGGGCTCGACCTTAAGGTCACGGCGGAGCACCACGTTGTTGTTAGGCTGGGAGCCGGCGCCTCCTCCGGAGCCTCCCTCCTGGGAGCCCTTCTGAGAGACGCAGCACGGCGAGCAGGAGCCCGGTTGGGTACAGTACGCATGGCATCGTACGATGGCCAGCACCACCACAGTAACCAGGAACACGAAGGTGGTGGCACTCAGTGCTACGATCAGGTAGAGAGTCACGTTGGAGAAGAGCAGTGTGCTGTGGGGCCGGATTATCTTCTTGGGGTCGGGAACGACCTTGGGAGGCACCTCCATCACAGCTATGTTGATAGTGGTGGTGGAGGAGAGCGGGGGCTGTCCATGGTCCTTCACCAGCACAATGAGGGTGAACGAGGTAGAATTGTCTTCCAGGACGCGGCGCGTGGTGCGGACTTCCCCCGTGTGCTCGTGCACCTTGAAAAGGTCTGGATCGGTGGCCTGGTCCAGGGTGTAGACCAACCAGGCGTTCTGTCCAGCATCTGCGTCGTATGCCACCACCTTGGTGACCAGCAACCCCGCCTCTGCGTTCTTCATTACTGTTTCCGTCGAGCGTGTACCGTTGGCTGGAGGGTTGATGATCTCCGGTGGGTGGTCATTTTGGTCCATCACGTAGATGTAAACGGTGGCCACGCGGCTGAGGGGTGGGATACCGCCATCCTGAGCTTTGACCTGGAAGTGAAACTCCCGCAGAGACTCGTAGTCGAAGGAACGGAGGGCGTATGCCACACCTGTGTCTGGTTTGACAGACACGTAGGAGGTGACGGGGATGCCGTGGTTGTTGTCATTCAGCACGGTGTAGGTGATGCGAGCATTCTCATCCACATCAGCATCCAGGGCTTTGACAGTACAGAGCGATGCTCCAGGCGCGTTGTTCTCTGTTACATACACGGTGTACGACGTCTGCTCAAAGCGAGGTGGGTTATCGTTGACGTCCGCCACGTCCACCTGAATGGTCTTTTGGGAGGAGAGGGGCGGGGTTCCACCATCGGTGGCTCTGAGCGTCACATTATAGGCCGCTGTGGTCTCACGGTCCAAGAAGGCAGAGGTCACTAATATGTAGTAGTTCCTGAAGGACTTGATTTTGAAGGGGAGGCCAGGTGGGATCTCGAGGGTCACCTGTTTATTTGCGCCAGAGTCACGGTCCGTCACACTGATCAGGGCGACCACTGTGTCTGCACGGACGTCTTCACGCACCGGGCTTGACAGGGAAGATAACACAATCTCCGGAACGTTGTCATTCACATCCACCACCTCCACCACGACTTTGCAATGGGCTGCTACAGCAGCTGGTCCCTTGTCCATGGCCTGGATGTACATCTCATAGGAATTAGTGTCCTCGTAATCCACATTGCTTCTGACTCGGATTTCCCCAGTGTTGGTGTCCATGCTGAAAGTCTGTCTGACCCTTTCAGGGGTGTAACTGCTAAACGAATAAAACACCTCTCCATTTGTGCCTTCATCTTGATCCGTCGCGTTTAATCTAATTACAAGGGTGTCTTTAGGCGAATTTTCGAGTAATTTCACTTTATATACAGAGTTGTCAAAAACAGGGTTATTGTCGTTAGAATCTAAAACGCGCACGTTAATTTTTGTAGTGCCTGTCAGAGCTGGTGTGCCGCCGTCTGTCGCTGTAAGGATTAACTGATGGAACGGCGTTTGTTCGCGGTCCAACGGCTTTTTTAGTACGAGCTCGACATGCTTGCTTTTTAACGATGGCTTGTTGGAATCAAGCGCAAAGTGCTCGTTTGTGCTGAGCCGATAAAACCGAACCGTATTGGTGCCAACATCTGGATCTTGCGCGTGCTCGATTGGAAAACGAGAACCGGGAGAAGCCGATTCTGTAATTTCCAATTGATACTCGTCCCTTGGGAACTGCGGTGCATTGTCATTAGCGTCCACTATCTCTACCTCGATATTGTGCAATTCTGATGGATTTTCAAGAAGCACCTCGAGATTTAAGATGCAACTACTCACATCACACAACGTCTCTCTGTCGATTCTTTCATTTACAAACAGTTTCCCATTTGGGTTAACATCCACGTATCGTTTTCCGTCATCGGTGGTTACCTTGATCTTTCGGGTGGAGAGCTTTCTTATGTCCAGCCCCAAATCCTGCACAATGTCACCTACAAGCGCTCCGTTGTCAAGCTCTTCCGGAATGGAATATCGTATTTGTCCAAACGCAAGGCCACAGCATAACAAAAACGCTAAAAAGGAAGGAGGCACAATTTTTCCCAGACAGTTACATATCCCTGCAACAGCCATCGCAAGAGCATGGGATTCGCAGACGGATTAAAAATAGCTCTCCGCCTCTTTAATTTGCAATATCTCGCCTCCCACCACGACATCAAAGTGAACTAATTGTTTTCCCATTTATGTACACGATGGTTTAGTCGCGAATTCCGTTCTGGGCGTGCACGGATACTTCTTGTATGCTTCCATGTTTCCTTTGTCCGCGCTGTCTTTTTTCCTTCTGCGCGCGGCTGGCGGGTGTGTTTCCCTGCCACTGGTGCTGCATATCTCTCGGTGCGCGCACTCGCCCGCCTCCCTCCTCCTCTCTCCCCTTTTACCACCCCTCCCTTTGCGTTTCATCCCATCTCTATCTTTCAGCGCCGACGGTTCTGGCTGTGAGGAGCGCGGCTGAGGACAAGCTGCCTGCTCAAATAAAGCTTTTTCCCAACGCCTAAAAAACCCCACAATTTTTTAAATGTTATGTTAAAGAACGAGGGATTACTTTTTTCTCTTTTTATCATTTGTACTGATAGATGTATAGTACGTTTTACTATTTAAATGTGTCCATTATCAACATAATCTTCTTCTTCTTCTTCTTCTTCTTCTGGGGTTTTCTGGGTGAGGGTTGCAGCCTGAGAAGAATGGATCCCACTTGTCCCCGCCCCCTTTCTTGATCACTGGGGCCACTTCAACATGAAATTTTGTCCTTCGCTGCCTCTGTCCGCACAGAGAACAGAACACTCAGTGAGTGTTACTGATAGCCCTTTATGATGTGTTCAGTGTCCCCACAATAGTTGAGATGCCTTAATTTTTGGGGTTTTAAAAACCAAAGACCAAGTTCGAAATCGTAATGTTCAAATAGACTCACATCTTACTTTCACTAGCCATATCAAAGCCATCATCAAAACAGCCTTCTATTTTCTCAGAAATATAGCCTGAATAAAGGTTCTGTTATCCCCACAAGATTTAGAGAAGCTTATCCAAGCTTTTATCTCCAGTAAGGACTATTATAATAGCCTTTTAAATGGACTTCCCAAAAAGTCCATTAAACACCTACAGCTCATTCTGAATGCTGCTGCGAGAGTTTTAACAAGGACTAAGAGAACAGACCACATTACCCATTTCTAAACTCTTTACACTGGCTTCTGGTCAGTTACAGTATAGAGTTGAACATGCTGAAACTAGTCTGTAAATCACTGAATGGGTAATGCCAGTCCAGAATGCATCTTGGACATGTTTAAAGAATATAAACCAAATAGAACCCTTAGATCAAGGTCAGCTAGTCGAGTACAGAGTCCAAACTAAACATGGTGAAGCAGCATTTAGCTGTGTTGCTGTATATAACTGGATCAAACAGCCAGATATTAGATCTGCTCCAAGTGCAGAATTTTTTTTAAACCCAGATTAAAAACTTCTCTTTTCATGAGTCTAGGACTGAACTCTAAAACCTACACTATTGTCACTGCATTTCATCCTCAATAAGCTAATTTTAGTATTTTTAATATCCTCTCATGTTGTATCATATTCTCAGTGCACTTTATCCTTTATAAGCAAAATCAAATCCATGTTACTGCTTAAATTTTCCGAACTCTTATATCCTTTGTTTTAATTGCATATCCTTGCAAAAATCTTATGAGGTATATCTTTTTTATCTGTATTCGTTTATTTATTTATGTTTTAAATCATTTAAAATATTTTCTTTGTCTCCTGTTTGTAATATTTTTTACATTTTTTTATTTTCACATATATTTTGTTTTTATTTCTATTCTCCTACACTTTTCTATTCTGTCATTTATAAAAGCCCTTTGACTGTAGTGAATGGAAGGAGCTGTAGAAACAATCCTGCGTCCAGTAGTTTTGTTACTTCATGAAATGAGGAAAAAAGTAACAAAAGAAAAATTATTTTGGAATTCAGCCACCCCAAATTATACTCAAAATAACAGTTATTACATCAGCAATTCAGTCTTTAGCTTAGTGTTCATTCATTTGCTTATGTTACTCCAGCTTTATGAGCTGTTTAATTTATATGAGCGTATTTCCTGTATTTGAATGTGCTGCTAGGTTTTACAGTGCAGCTGACCAGGAACATCCTTATAAAATCTCCAAGGCACCTTAACTGCCTCCTCTCAGTGATGAGAATCGGCAGCTCTACTCCGAGGCCTTCCCAGATAGCAGGCTTTTGCATCCTGTCATGGACTGCATTTCCATTGTACTGTATTCACCGACCGTATCTCCTGACCATAGATGAGGACAGTGCTGGAGACACAGACACGTTCAGAGAGCACATCACTGGTAAAGAGTGCTGTAAATCGGGCTGAGAAATATATTTCCACTCTTGTTTTCTTCACCTAACGTAAGTTTTCAGCACTACAGGCTTTATATCTGAGGCGTTATTTGCCCTTCTCCAGTCATAATCACCATCACAGTTACAATTACCATCATAATTCACTTCAGTCAGACCAGTTTAGATTAGTGTCTATACCAGAGTAGCGATGCCTCTGTCTCTATTATTCTCCATCAACATGATGGAGTCCACGCATCAAAGTCAAGCCGAAGCCATAACCTGTGGTCAGCTTGACCTTCGTGGCTTTAAATCATCAGATGAATATCTAAAGACATCACTACAGATTCCAGCCTAAAGAATGCAGATATTTAAAAGAAAATAATTGAAAAAATCTTAAATTACAATCTGCAAGAACAGTAAAAAATCAATGCTTCATGCTTGCAAAGGATTCACATTCACTATTTTACTGCAGTGGAGAACAAAGCACACAGGACTGTTATGGACAGTACCTAGTTTAGATGTGTCCACATTTGGCACCCTTGGCATTAACACTTAATTTTCACTTAATTATCACTAGTTTTCCTGAAGATACTGTAATATCCACACTTATTAGTAAGTCCATCTGGAATCATTTTCCTCCATATAAGTTATAAACTTTATTAAGAGCAAATATATTACGCAATATGGCTTTGGATGTATATACGAAGGGAAGCTACAAGAAATAAAAAAACATCTTTGCATTAGACCTGATCTATTCTCTGGATGATAACAGATTCATGGTGGCTTTTTCAGGTGCAGCTCTTTGCTTTAGGGACACGTGGGTTTATTTGAATCTGACTGCAAATGCGAAATGGGTGTAATGCTATAAATTACACACACAAACAGGCACCTGCTGTCAGTGATGTGAACTGCACCCTGAATCTTTAACCTCTGCTGTAGCACTTCTTCTCTTTATCATCCCACTGGGTGACATTCACACCCGTCCGCCCCGCGCGCTGAAGAACGGAGATTAGGACAATCCCAGCCTGTGCTCGGACATGAAATGAAGTTGCCGGCCTCTTCAAAGAACCTCTCAGAGGAGGGAGGAAAAGTGGCACTCGATCAAACTCCACGTCTGCAGAGTTACGAACCCCTATTGATGTGTGTCTCTGTGCAATGGAAGTGATAGGAATAAATCTATTTTTTCTTCTTCTTTTCTCATCAAACAACAAGGAATATGTCTGGTGACTATTGCACTCGAAAGACCTGCATTCTGTAATTGTGATTCATTGGCTAAAACCTTGTTGCACTCACATGTTCTCACATAAGTATCACAAGTTCTCTAGTCGCAGACCATGTTTGAAACGAAGATGGTTCCCTTCACTAAGTGAGTGTGTGCCTTGCCTCTACCACTGACCTCCCTTATGTAAGCATGCTGGTATGAGAGTGCAGCATGCTCCCATCTGAGAGGCAGCACAGACCCAGACAGCCTGCTGTGGCCCTGCCGTCAGCAAGGGCACACAGGGCCAGCCCACCTTGGAGTGCACGAAATAAGCATCTCTCTCTCTCTCTCTCTCTCTCTCTTTCTCTCTCTCTCTCCCTCTCTGCACCTCTCTCTTTCTCTGCATCTCTCACTTTCTTTGCATCTCTCTCTGCATCTCTCTCTCTTTCTCTGCATCTTTCTCTCAGCAGCTCTCTCTCTCTCTCTCTCTCTGTATCTTTCTCTCAGCATCTCTCTCTCTCTCTCTCTCTCTCTCTCTCTCTCTCTCTGCCTCTGCATCTCTCTCTGGCACTCCAGTGCACATCTTTCTTTCTTGCTCTTTTTGTCTCCTCTTCTTCCTCCCACCCACTCACCGCCTCTCTCTCTCTCTCTCTCACCAGCTGTTCCCCATGCATGGTGCTGGCTGACACTTAAGGGTTTATCACAAGAACGCAGCTTCAGAATGCAGAATGACATCAGTGACCGTTCAGACGTACTACCACTGCCTCCGCCTCCTGCTGGACCACCAACTGCCCCCACCTGGCATGCCCCCACCCCATCAGCACAGACACAGAGGCCCACCTCATCTCCCAATCCAGATGTGTGTATTGGGACTGTGAGAGCACATAGGACCCGGCCGAATGCCCTGGTAGCCGATGAACAGAAACTCACCCATCTGTAAAGGCCAAACTCCTCAATCTCAGTCCCACAACAGCCATGTGGCTAAGAGCCACACTCTCTGTCGCTCAAGATATTGGGGTTGGAGGATTTTTGCTACAAGTGGTATTGCAACAGTAAAGGAGTCATGTGATACTTTAGTACTTTGTTTACCACATTCACTGCAAAACCATCTCCATGGCCTCCTGAGACATCTGGGAATGTAATTATAATGGCTTGCAATACAGTCTGGAATCAATAGTAAAAGACTTAACCATTAAGTTTTAAGGGAGGGGCAGGCCTGTTTCACATACAGAGTAGTAGACAGACCTCTGCTGGTCAAAGTATTAACTGAAGTCTATACTGGGGCTTCCGGCTCCCACATCCTAGAAAAATCAGGAAGATCCACCACTGCAGCAGCTAGAGGGCGCCAAGGAGCCAATTTCAGCCGTCAGCCTGTATTCTGCTCAGTTTGATGCTTGACTCAGTGTGCCATCTGCAGCCCTCTGCAGAAAGGACCCAGCCCATTACCACAAATGCACTGCCACTCTGCAGAATTCCGTCCTACCCTGGAGCTCTTTCCATAAGCAAACCTTTAATAAGGCTTTACAAAGCAGTACAGTACTGGAACAACATTGCTCAATAAAAACATTAAAACATCACGACATGTGATCAGAACAGCTCTCTAATTATCGACCCTATCATTGCACTGATATAAAGTGGTTGCGTGACGGTGGCCGCCTCTGCCTCTTGCCTAGTCCTGTGTCTGTGTGGGCGTGTCGGTGTGGAGGTGTGTTCGTGTGCTGTGTTTGTTGTGGAGCGTGACGTTCGTCTGTCTCGCTGTCTGTCCGCATTACTTGTTTCGCCTGCGTCTCGTCAAGGGTGTGTGTGTATTTAAGCGTGTGTATGTCACCGCACATTATCGTCAGTCTTCATTTGACTGCCTGTGCGTCTGTCTTCCGCGACTCTGTGCTCGTGTTTTGTCAATCAAAAATCGTTTAAACGTCTGTGCTACGCCTCCGGCCCTTTCCTGCAGCGAATCCGTTCTTAACGTGACAGGTTGTAACTGAATTAATGTTTGTACTCTCTACATTAAGCCATATGCTCAGAGACATACTCTCATAGACTAAGCTTGTATAAAAAATCAGTTTAGGACATTCTCACTGGTTACGCTTCCTTTCCAAAGTAAGAAATAATAATAATAATAATAATAATAATAATAATAATAATAATAATAATAATAATAATAAACACAAAATAAAACAACCATTTTGTTTTTACCTCTTCTCTGTTTGGCTGCCCTGTTAAAAGAAATGGGGTCTAACAGGATTTAACTGTAAATCATCCTGGATAAGGTCTTAACAACATAGTTTAGGTCATTTACTTGGCTAATATCTGGACACAAGACCTGGGGCTCTAATGAGACTGCCTACACACACACACACACACACACACACACACACACACACACACTCACACACTCACACACACACACACACACACACACAGAGAAAGAGAGAGAGAGAGCCTACCTCACTGCAGGTGTACAGCTTCATTAAGCACAGTCCTCCAGAATGGTGACACCCTTCCTCTGCCTGTGTGCACTATGACTCAGCGAGTCATTACAATGACTCAAAACACTAAGTCTGATGAGCCCAAAATAAAACCCTGCAAACTGATACACGGGTATAATCTGGTCCTGGTGAAACCACTTTAGAGAACAGAGCCACAGAGAAACATTACAAAAGCTAAAACCAACAAAATTTTACGTTAGTATGGAACATGTCATATTAATATATTACATGTAGGCCTATATTAATATACGACATTAATATAGGCCTTGGGTTTTCGTGAGTAGTGTTATTATTATAGTGTATTAACAGATATGTAAGGTACTATACAGCCAAGTGACTAAGTTATTTCCATATTAGGAAGAAGAAGATCAAAGTATATTAGATCACATTAAATTCTATTAAATTCTTACATGTAACTCAAAAACTGCATCACAAGGTCTTTATTTTAAAATCACCGATCTGTACAGGTTAATGAAACAACATTGTAAAAAGCTATAGTTTCTGGATAATAATTAGGATGAAATATACATAAAACAATTGCATTAGATTGAACTCCGTGTCCAAGAATACTGGGAATTATACATTAGAAATTCAGAAGTTAAAGTTCTTACAGAGTTTAGACACTTGTAGGGACTGAGAAAAATTCACAGCCTGTATATATGCATGTAAGATAGATAGATAGATAGATAGATAGATAGATAGATAGATAGATAGATAGATAGATAGATAGATAGATAGATAGA
>JAOXYF010000015.1:11225807-11273307 GCA_028565775.1 Sternarchorhynchus goeldii
CCCCAACTCCACCCTCTCTTCCTAATCTATTCCAGAAGACTGGCTACCATGGAAAAGACAAAACAAGTGGACATACATCTCAGCAAGGCCAAAAGCGAAGTAAGAGAGAGAGGGAAAATATGGAAGTTGGAGAGGGTGGGGGTGGAGGGGTGGAGGAGGACACAGAGAAAGTGTTTATTCAAAGTCAGAGTTGCGTCCTTTGTTGTGGTAGGGACCTGCCTTATATTAGAAGCCTGAGCTCCCTTCAAAGTCTGGAAAGAGGAGAGATGAGCCAAGAGGAAGAGAGCGAGCGAGACAGAGGGAGACAAACAGAAGGGGGAGACACTCCTATTTTGTCTGAAACCGTTAAAGTTGGACACGTCCTGGTGAGAAATGGTGGGAGAAAAATGAGCTTGGAATACTTAAGACGTGAAAGGCGAGACTCAGTCCATTGAGAGAATAGGTAAAGTATGCACTGAACTGAGCGCGCTCCACACACACTCCATTCAGCCGATGTTCACAGCAGGCCTCAGCACAGCAACTGAATTACAGATATGGAGAAATGAAGCTCAAAGCATAGCACTGTCTAAAATAAAGCAACTGGAGCCCAGAGGTGGTCAAAACATCTCATGAGACACTAAGAAGACTGTAAGACATAGAGTCTAAAATATTTCTCTCTCTCTCTCTCTCTCTCTCTCTCTCTCTCTCTCTCTCAGATCTTGTTTCAACATTTCTGCATTTCATCTCGAAAATCACTGGGTGGAGGGCCTGGTCTGTTAAAATGGAGAGAGACTCAAAGAAAAGAAATTGCAGGGAAGATCAGGTGTGTAAAAATACAATGCAAAAAAAGAGAACAGGTCTACCCTCCACTTACCCAAGGATAGCGTCTACAAAACATCTAGTATAGGTATCGCCTCAGGTCCCTCCACTCCGTCTCACCAGGGCCTTCTGGTCCAATATATCTTTTCACAGCACCTTGTCTACAGAGCGTTACATTTTACTACCACAGGAATGTTATGAACCGTTAACCGCGTTGCCGTCTCTGCAGGTTCACTGGAATACAGTACAGATCAGAGAATGAAACCTCTCTAGAGACTGTCGAATGTTTAAGCTGTAGTGAGATATGAGAAATGATTCCGTGTGAGCTATGGAACGACCGTTATGACAGGTGAGCAAACTCGAGAAATGTGACATGACACATTTAGACTGTTCAGTACTGCCAAGCAAGCTAAAACTCTCCGTCCATTAATTCAGACATCTCGTTTTTTCGCTCGCTCCAGGGGTACCGGAGCGAGGGGGCGGGGCTTACACGCGGTACTAGCGCTTGGCTGACCGGGTGTCTGCGGTTCTGTTGTGGTCAGAGACGGGAATGAACAGTGCTGCCGAAATCCCAGAGAAATGTTCATTTTGGAATAGCTCTTTGGTTACATACCTCCCTCAACATATTTTTTCCTATTTTGTTGTATTCTAATAGGGTTTCATTTTACTTACTCCCGTTATACAAAGTTGCAGGGGTTTGATACGTTTGAAGTGGAAATAAAAATAACTGACAATCATGACCGAGTAATCATGCTTAATCTCTGTCTGTCAGATGTAATCTCTGTGGGAAAACGCTTTTAACGGGGCTCTTCAGTAGAAGAACTTTGTAGTGTACGGTTTGTGGATTATCACTAGGTTTGTCAGGAAACAAGCCTGGCACTGAATTTACACTTCGTATTATTTTCCATAGGCAAAAAAGGCAAACCATTTTTGATGTTCTTGTCGTGGTCGCGGTGACCACTTACACCGCTTCACCACCACTGCCCCGCCTTTGCGATAACTGAGCTCGCACACCACTCCAGCCCCTGCGCGCACCCCGCCCCTCGCCGTTCCACTTCGGCGGCGCTTCCTCTCCATTCAGCAAATGCACTGTCCTGTGGCGAGCGAGGGGAGCTTCCCTGCCGCGGAGCCAGCTTCACCGAAAACAAAAGAATGGTGAAACGGAAGAAACTATAAAGCATTTGGCAACGACACTTAAAAAAGACCTAAGTTACTGGAATTCTTGAGAGTAGACATTACCGTTTTATTTTTGAAGTCTGTGTGATGGTCTTAGTGTATAACTACAGAGTGTCTTTGCATTTTGTGTTTTCTCGACAGACATCTAAAAGCGTAAAAAAATGCCTTTTATTGTCAGTGACCTGAAGACAGTGACGTTACAAACCGGACTATTCATAAAAGCAACGTGTGGGTTTCACCTGTTCTACCTCAGCAGGAGATGGTCTCACTCTACCGAATAGCGTTTCGTCTCTGAGAACACTAACCAGCAATCCTTCCACGAGCGCTCAGATGCTCGCCTGGGTGTATGTCGAGCGTTTGCTCCAGTTCCAGTTCGATCTCAAACCGGCGCAGAAATCTCACTTTTTTGGAGCGATTGTAGCGCTCGAGCAATGCAGTGCATCCTTCCTTCAGTTTTTGCCATGTAAGTCACACTGCTTGCAACTCGTCTCATTATGTAAATTAGTCTGGGAGAACGACTTTGAACTTATGACTAGCTCAAAATGAATGTGGTCCTGCTAAACGAGGGGGGCGAACGCAGCAAGGCATTTGTCAGGTGTATATGTGTTTTTTTGTTTTCTTGCTTGTTTGTTTGTTTGTTTTTACTGTAAGTGCCAGCAGATGCAGAGCGCCTAGTATTTTAATACGGCATAGTCCGCGTGCGTTTGTCGCGCAGGCCCATCCTTCAGGTATCAGTTCAGATCACAGGGCAAGGGCCAGACTCTCATACACCTGTACCTCAATGGTTCTCCACAGAGAAATTAATAAAATGGCATGGATTTATTTTCATGTTTACTTAAGTGAGACATATTTAAAGCAATGCTAGTGTTTACCAACAGATGAGGTTTTTTTTCCTAATTTCTTCTCATTCTTATTCTCTTCTTCTGTCCTATTAGATGTGTCCAGACTGTGCTTCTGTTGTGTGGTCTCCTGCAAGTGGGTTATATTTTAATACATTGTGACATACCAATATAAACATACATAGCAGATCAAATTAATTACAACTTGTTTTCCACTGTATGTGTGTTTGTAGGTTCTAGCAGTGGATAATGTTGATTTCGGGGCACATGTGGAGAATCAGACAGGGCTGAGGGACAGTCTGAGCCGAAAGCATCACAGGGTATATCAGTTGTACAGCCGGACCAGTGGCAAACACGTGCAGGTGCTCGGACGGAAAATCTTGGCTAGGGGAGAGGATGGGGACAGATTTGGTAAGAACATCTGCATTGCACAGAAGAGCAAAGAGAGAACGGTGTCGGCAGTGTGTATGGTTCACAAACCATCAAGTAACATTGTACATGGTGATGAAGACTCTGGGCATATATCTGCAGATGTTTATTGCACTGTAATGAAATGCACTTGATGTAATCCAAAGTGGTTTTAATGAATACACAGCGTAAAGAGTAAAAAAGAGAACTCGGTGCAGCCGAGCGTAGCTTGCAGGGTAGAGAATCTGAAAGTCCTCGTTATTGATCAGTGGATGGATTCTGCCTTTGCATCCTTTAAAGGGCAGAGACCAACCACAATAGAGAGGGACAAATGTTCAAGGGGGGGGGCGGGGGGTTATTGATTGTAAATGACCTCTGTGTAATGCAAGGCCTATACGAACAATTACATGGCAATCAGTCCCTCTGTCCAACAAAGGGCTGGCACAAGTATTTCCCACGATACAAATTAAATGGCAAAGAAAAGTTTGCTGAAGATTAAAATGTTATCAGTCATCCTGATCAGAGAGAAAGTAGAAGGTCAAAGAAAGAGAGCAGTGTCATGGTATTGGTCAGTGAGGACTGAAGTTGTCAAGATGGCAAATTTTTTTTTTATGTCGATTAGCCTAGATGACTAATGCCTATTGAAGCGAATAGTTGCAGATAGGGAGTTGCCTGTGTCTTGGCCTGGAAAAACAAAAATTCTCTGGCAATATTTTCTCTGGCAGAGATTTTTAAAAAACCAAATTGAGCAGATCCTTGGCCCGTCTATATTCTTGTCTGTGTGTGTTGCCTCACTAGCCCAGGTTGTTGTGGAGGCAGACACCTTTGGGAGTCAGGTGAAAATTCGAGGCAAGGAAACCAACTTCTACCTCTGCATGAACCGCAACGGTAAACTGGTGGGGAGGGTGAGTGACTTCAACAGTACAATCAACCTTAAAGGAATACTTCACTAACAGAGAGCACTAATGGAAGTAACTGGCTTCCTTAGATTAGGTTAGATAGTAAAAGTGGGAGCACACTAAATGATCCCCTTTGGATTCTCTTTAGTGCCAGTCACTCTAGTGATTTTGTGTGAAGTGTTCCTTTAATTCCACTGGAATCATTATTATCCTTTCATTCTGTTACCATGGAGAATTGTATGATGATAATGCATTTCACTGGGTCACTGTCACGCTCCTGACCAGAAAAACTCTTGATGCAACCTTTGTCCGTGTTGCGTCTGCAGAAGGCCAGCGGCAGGACGGGCGAGTGTGTCTTCGTGGAGATGGTGTTGGAGAACAACTACACCGCCTGGATGTCAGCGCACTACGCCGGCTGGTTCATGGGCTTCAATAAGAAAGGCCGGCCACGGCGAGGGCCGCAGACCCGGCCCAACCAGCGTGACGTGCACTTCATGAAGCGCTTCCCCCCGGGAGAGCAGCCCAACTCCCAGCACTGCGGCTTCACCACAGTCGGTAAAAGGGGCCGGGGGGCACGAGAGAACCGCGGCTCGACCCGCACCCAGCCGTAGCACGAAACGCTCCAGCGTGGAAAAGAACTTGAGCCCAACCCCCACGAGCAGGCGGCGCTTTTCAACAGCGGACGCTGTTGGGGAGGGTTTCACCCTGAACATCTCCAGGTAGAGGTCAAGGCCAAAGGAGGAGAAAGACTGAACTCTCTGTAATCGAAACCATTGTAGCCAAAGACGGCTGGGCATGTGTCCAGGAGCTAAACTCCGAGACTCATGAATCATGAAAAGGGGCACACAGCACTTCAAGTCGAATATTTCTTCAGTGTCCACTGCTGCAGAGGCTAGTAAAAATAATAGTGAAAGACGTTTGATATGAGTCGATCTGACCATGTCACAGGTAGGAGGATGTGGAGGATGCTTGCGCATTGTTTAACACGTCAACCTAATCAGTTACAACCGAAGATCTGCAGTGTCTATGACTCAAAGCACTGCATACCTTTGTAATATTCTTGCTTTAAATACTAATCAATAGGACAACTGCACAGGTTTTTAAAATCCTCTGACATGCAAAAAAAAACACCAGCCGAATGTAGTCGATGCCAGCGCTGAGAATGATAACAATAATAATAATAACTGCAAGCGCCACATTGCAACAGATCAGTACAGTATTCAACACAAAAGACTAAGCACTTGATGAGGGAAAGACTGCACATGCAGTTTAAGAGGAAGTGAGCAAGAAACCTGCCATCAGGAGTTGGTGCACGTGCTGGGCCCAGTTTCTGGTGCTTCAACAACAAAAGAGCATTAGAGGAACAACTAGAGTCCTAAAATGCACAACATTTGCATTCACCCCACCTCAGAGAACTGTCTTGGAGCAATTCCTCATTACAGGGTTTTAAATAAAAGAAATCCCATGTCTATATTTAGGCAACTCGTTTGTTAAGTGTCATATGTAGATATTTTAGTTTCATAAGTTTCATAATGCACCACTTAGACCAGTGTGCAACATTCAGATGCGGTCAGCTCTTCAAATGCAACACCCTACAGGCAGTACAACTCGCATGATGGAGCAACAGCACTTCCAGCCTGAATTATGGTCTTTTTTTTTGCTTTTAACTCAGCATTATAGCACCAACTAGTATTCAGTACGGCTACTGTTGAACACACTTTGTTGAGTGGGAGATGCTCACAGCTCAGAAAATCACAGTCCAACAACGGGGGGTGTGTAACTGAATAAATGACATTGCCCAGTTTTTTTTAATAATGTGGACAGTCTAGTAGGAGGGGTCAAAGACACTCCTGTCTCTTCACCTTGCTGGGTAAAAGCAGGTTGTGAAATAACCACTGGAGTACAACCTTGACTCCCGTTCAGATGAACGTGTATTAGTTACTGAACCTGACAGAAGAACCTCTCTGCTTCTCCATCTTCAACATTGTATAAAGGCCAACATCCAGTTAGATCAACATCTAATTACACCACACCCTTTTACCAGGGGTGAAGTTAACACTTAAAAATGAAATATTTTGATACTGGTTATTAAAAACATATTTATTTTGTCGAAATATCACATTACAAGATTGTTTTTAATTTCAGCATTGTATCATTTATACATATCTTAAGGTTATTCCTGACAAAACTGCTTCATCCCCCACCTGGTGAAAAAGCTGAGAGCATGAAAGAGGAACGTTTACCCGACAGATCCATCCACGCAGAGTCACTGGTGACCTTGGCTGCCAATCTTCATTGGTTCCACAGCTTTATGACTAAAAAGCACTCGTGCTGAAATGATCAATAGGTCTTAAAGATGAGGAACAGGCCCAGCTTGTGATGACTTAACTGGCAGGATGTAAAAGTCTGTAGTGGAGAACCTTGTCTTATGAATCCATGAGTTCACATTACAGACCAACCACTCAGTCTGACGTTACTTCCAACAGACATATATAAATGCTGGGGTCTTATATATGCATTTATCTTATTTCTTAACTGAAGTAATGCTATTTGTAGAAAAATGATAATTAAGGGCATTACAACTGCCACAGAGTGTTAAGATACGTGAAAATACTTGTGGTAGGAGAGGGAGAACAGACAGGTTTTAAATGTAAAACCTATTTATTGTTTGCCTAGCGTTAATGTTCACCCCAAACACCCCCTTAGCGGGTAAAGATGTGTACGTGGGATAAACCTGCAAGGCTGGAGTGTTCCACTGTACCACTGATGACCTGTATTAAACAGCAACACCCACCCAGACCCACACACACCCCTCTTGCAGTCATTTCATTAGTTTATTCTAGTCTCTACAACAGAGCTTGGTCAGTTCCCATAACTTCCTCTACTCTGACCAACACAATACGGCCATTTAATATCATTTCTCAAAGGATTTATGATTAAAGTCATTTTTAGGTAATTAGCAATCATTTGATAACTGTTTTGGGTGGGTGGGGGGGTTTAAACCAAATTTTAATAATTTTATGTATAGCTCCCACACAAGTGAAAGATGACACATGGGTTCTCTTACTCACACACACAGTAACTGAGCTTGTTAATACACCTTCACAGTCAAGTACTTTATTATTATTAATAATAATGTTTTTTCTTTAAAAAATCTTTTCAATATACAACACCATTTTAGACAAGACATTTTGTTTACAACTAAATTCAGATCAGTTATGGGTCATCTGGAACCTAGACGAGCAAACAGCAAAAGAGACTGAGACAGAGAGAGAGAGAGAGAGAGAGAGAGACAGACAGAGAGAGAGAGAGAGAGAGAGAGGAAGCAGGGACATGGAGGGACAGAGTGATGTTGGGGAAGGATTTTAAAAAGGAGAGAACTACAGTTATTAGTACAATACCACAAAGAAAAGACTTCCCAAATAAAAAATAAAAAAAAAGAATTTAAAAAAATAATTAAGACAGACAAATAGGGACTGACCGGCTCTGCTGACCCATCATTCATGCAAGTCCAGTCTTCAGGTCAGAGTCTCTTCCAACCGTGTTTCCCCCCCTCCCAAACTTCTTAAAAAAAAAAAACCAAAAACAAAGCCCACCCAAAAACAACAAAAGCAAAAAACAAAAACAAACAAACAAAAATACATAGTCCTTGGGCCCAGGGGCATGGTTAGGGCAAACATCACTCTGGGTATGGGGCGGAGCTCCATGCTCTTATCCAATGGCATCCCTCCGTTCATCTCCTCAGCAGAGAGAGAAAGAGAGGAGCAGGGCCGTGTGTGTGTGCTTGTGCGTGCTCAAGATGTAACGGGGGGGGGGGGAAAGGAGGAGGAGGAGGAGAGAGAGAGAGAGAGAGAGAGAGAGAGAGAAAGAGAGAAGGGTGAGGGGATTTGAGGGGTGACGTTCCTCGACCTCTGATCCTGGCACACTACCACAGAGACTCAATCAACAGGACAGTCCCCGCACACACTCTCACGCTCTCCATACACCTCCAGGTCTGCCCTGCTTCACACACACACACACACACACACACACACACACACACACACACACACACACACAGTAAATTACTAGTAGTGCAAGTTACTTCAACAATACTGCATCAGCGGATGCAGGAATGTGTTTGTGTGCACAAGCCATTATTTCTGTGATGTGAGGATGAGATGTGCGTTACCTGCTATCTGGATATGTAGGTGTACGTGCGTGATGGCGAGCGCCCTTCCATCTGTCCGTTCGTTGACACATTCAGGAAATCCCAGATGAGGATGGTGTCATCATGGGAACTGCTGATGATCTGGAACTCATCAAACTGCAGCCGAAACACACGTCCCGAGTGCTCCTACCGACACACACACACACTTAAACTAACCTATGTGCACTGAACAGGACAACTGAGGATGTCAGGGGTGTGTGTGTGTGCGCACGTGTGTGTATACACACGCTGGCCACTCACCACCAGTGTTCGCAGACACAGTGTGCTGGCCGGGGCTCGTGGGTCCAGTGCTGCCTGCAGGTCCCACACTTTAATTTTACTGCGCAAACACACACATACACAACAGCTGCTATTACGAGTGCAATCGACCACCACTGACCAATTACACCACCATTAGCCCACATTAAAAACCTAAACCTACACTGCATCTTCATTAAAACAGCAGGCAGGAATCATTTTTAATCTTTATGGAACATGGCTAATGTCATCTAAACTCACACAATACGCAACTAAGTCAGACTACCAGCAAAATTAAAGAGAATCTTAAATTATCTGATAGCATTAAAACAAAATAAATAAATAAATGAATAATTTAAAAAAGCGGATAATCATTAAATTGTTCTTCCCAGGTGTTTACCCTACACATGTGCACACGCACTCTCTCTCCCTCCCTCTCTCCCTCTCCAGGACACTTCACTCATCTCACTAATGAACTGCAGCTCCAGTAGCACAAGTGCTGAGAGTAAAAGCCACAACTGAACACACTTAACCTTCCCCACACTCGCATCTCTGAGGACTTGCAACGCCTCAAAGCGCAAGACTCATGAATGAGCTTTTGTTGAACATCACCCCGCTTTCCCCCTCCCCCTCTCCAAGTTACACATGCCAAAACCCCAAACCTACTCAAAAAATTAATAATAATAAAAGTTGAACAGCACAGGGCGCGACTGGGATTCGTACCCATCATATGCCCCGCTCACGATCCTTTTATTATCGAACCGAATGCAGCGGACAAGTTCCTCGTGACCTTCCAAAACACGCAAACAGGCACCACACTCAATATCCCAGAGCCTGTAGAGAGAGAGAGAGAGACACACACACACACACACACACACACACACACACACACACACACAGAGAGAGAGGGGGGGGGGGGGGTGAGAGACTCAGGTATTACATTTAGTGCAGAGCCAGGGATGATGAATCACATTAGTGATCAAGCACAGCCAGGCCTTGGTAAAGCCAGCGTGATTTCATTATCCCCGAAACGACAACGTTACAAAAAAACCATGCAGTGAGAGATGGATGGCGAGATCAAACAGAACAAGACGTTTATTCATAATGGCTGTTTTTGTTCCATCGCGTACCTGATGGTGTTGTCTGAGGAGCCACTGACCACGAGCCTGTCTCTGTACTGCAGGCAGGCGATGCCGCGCTTGTGTCCGTTCAGGGTGCGCACAAACTCGCAGGTGCTCGTGCTCCACACCTGGAAACAAGCGAAGGGGCGGGTCAGAGTCCCCGGCGACGGCAGGGAACGACGAGAACGATCTCGTCGGCACCTACAGTCTGTCGACTACACGAAACGTGTCCGTCTGCTGCCGTACACTCCGGCGCTCCGCTAAGCAAGGTAGGATAAGGGGAGGGCATGCAACACACCCCCATTGCTTTGTTTCATTATTTGGGGAATGTTTTCAGAGGGTTGGAGCACAGAGTGCTGGACTGTTTTTCCCCCCTCCCTGTGCAGGATAACTTGGCTCACGTCCCGGAGTGATGGGTGGGCGCGCGCGGGGACGTTCCTGGAATCCCGGCTGCCCGCAAAATCCAGCGTCTGGGAGACAGAAGGGCAGGAGACGGCGAGGGAGCGGGCCGCAGGCTGCACGCCACTCCGCCTACCTGTCAGAGCTGCAGTCTGGAGAGCATCTCAACCGGAGCACAAGGGCTGAGCTGCCTTACGGCGCCCCCTGCTGGATACTGCGCCTGGAAACGGAAAGCTCAAAAGGCGGCGGACAGGCGGGTCGGGCTACCGACCTTGATGGTCCGGTCCCCCGAGGCCGAGACGATGTACTTGTCGTCGAAGTCGACGACGTTGACGGCCGCGCGGTGTCCCACCAGCACGCGCCGCAGGCTGATGTCGGTCGGGGAGGCCATGTCCCACACGGCGATGGAGCGGTCCTTCGAGCACGTCACCATCAGGCCGTTGCAGAAGCGCAGGTGCAGCACGGCCTCGTTGTGGTGGATGAGCGTGTTCAGCACCTCCCCCGAGTTCACGTCCCACACCCTAGAATGGGGGGGGGGGGGGGCGGAGCTTAGAGCAGAGTCTGGGCAAAGGCGATTCACCAAAGCTCCCCACCACACAAACGGTAAAAAGGAATGTAGAGGATAAAATAAAGACTAATGCCAGAGGAGCAGCAGAGATGAAAGAAAGGCGAGAAGGTTTAGAAAGAAGAGGGACGGGGGGGGGGTCAGCGGTGGCGCTAGGTGGAAGACATTCCGAGGGGCAGATAAAGAAAAGTGGAGTTTACCTGACAGTGGAGTCGGACGAGCCTGTAACAATGACTCTCTCATCATACTGGAGACACAGCACAGACCCTGTGTGCCCAGTCAGAATCTTCAAACACTCCAATGACTGCTTATCCCAGATCTACACACACACACACACACACACACACCAATTTAGAAAGATCTCTTTTCCGATATCTAATTAATTCAAAACGCCACACCTATGGCACCATTTCCCTCTTACATAATGGACGATTTTTACTGAGTGACAAAGAGACAAAAAAAAAAATCCCCACAGTGAATAGCACGAAACATTTGTGTAAGGAAATATCCTTGGGATAAACCTCCTGACATGGGAGGGGGAGGGGGGGGGGGTCCCCCGTTGCCTGAAATCTCCGATGTGAATATGAGAGCCAGATGTGCAAGATTAGGGCAGGAACTAAACGCTGCAGGAGGAGAGACCTATAGGAGTAGACTAGGGTCCGATTTCCATAAAACGTGTTTAAAATGTGAGGCTTTTCATCCTTTACATTTTAAAAGCAAAGATGCCAAAATTAATAATGTATTGGTAGTCAAAGTGTCTCAAAATGACACTCGTTGGTATTTGATGATTATTAGGTGCACACATGCACTAATGAACACTATGCTTGTGGCTGGGTGGACACGCAGGTCTAAAATAGCCCAGAGAATGTTGATGTGGTGAAGCTTTATTTGTTCAAGTCTCAATTTGTAACTCGTTTTGTTTACAGTAAAGTCGTCAAATCTGTACTAAATTGTATTTAATACAAATGAACCAAAGTTGAAACATCAGAATTTGCAGACATCAGAATTTGTAGACACATGAAACTAAATCACCGCCTGCCTAACCGGAAGCACAAAGCTCGTGCTGCTCAGCTAAAATGTTATGATGAATAAATCTGTCCACCCCCCCCGGGGCAGGAGCCCTAAACCACCAGGACACGTCTCTTGTGGTTTTAGGTCAAAAGATTTTTGATTCTGCAAATTCCTGCTGGGCTGCCTGAGTAATTCAGTCAGTGTAAAACAGTCCATACGCAAACCACTTGTTTCAGGTCAGATAACTCGATGGAGGCCCAGCCCTTCCAAACACCGCAGCCCCCCACCACGTACCTTGATGGAGTTGTCTCGGAGGCCGCTGATGATCTTGTCGTCGTCGTACTGGAGGCAATAGACTCCTTTGCTGTTCTCCGACCTGCACTGGATCCTCTGGAGGTTGTGCCTTCCACATCTCCAGTTGGCCTCGATGGTCTGGAACAGTGGCAAAAACACATTCCGCCCTCTTTAAGCACACAGGCAGGACCGCTACTGTACCACTTGCACGACGCGTGTTGAAAGCGCGTGTCCGCGCCGACGACTTCTGCGTTCTTGTGACTCATATTTGAATTTTTTTTTTTTTTAAAAAAAAGCCGACTCGGCCGAGTCCTGTGCCTGAGCCGTCACGTGACCTCACGCAGTCCGGGAAACGGTGAAAACCGTCCGCCGCGCTCACCTCGATGTCCTGAATGATTTTGGGGTAGAGAGAGCGGTAGTAGGAGTTCGGAGGGACTTCTGTAGTACGGTTCTTGAACAGGTATTTCTCCCTGTGGGAGGGGAAGGGAAATAAAAAAAAAAGCCATCACCGACAAGTGGGCTCGCGGCGAGATAGTGGGCTTAAAACCGAGAGGCTGACGGATCGGGCTGCATGAAAGGAAAGAACATTTCACAAAGCTGATGTGCACAGATCAAAGAAATCCGACGTGCGTGGATCAAAATGTGAACCCTTCAGAACTGTTCTCAAAAAACAAAAAGTACTGCGATATAGGCTGTACAACGTTAAACATTATATACTACTGGTAGTACAACGTAAAACATTGTGAATTGACAAAAAGAATTGACATGATAAATGGGTAGAGACACGGCCAAATTGAGAGTTGTCCTTTAAAACACACACAAAATAAATAAATAAAAATGAAAGTTTGGTGTAGGTTATACCTACAGCCCCAGTCATGGGTACAACCAATTATTTACCAATATTTCACACAGCAAAGTGTCCAAAAGCTTACAGAATGCTTCATTCAAATTTTGATTCCTAAAAGCTGCGCAAGCACTGAGAGCGTTCGGCGCATGGAGGGAGGTGGGCGTCGGTGCTCACCACTGGTGTCTCTCGGAGAGGCCCTTCCAGAGCGGGTCTGTGCGCACCATGCGCTCGATCAGCTTCTTCCAGAGCATGCCCTCCGAGATGACGCGCTGCCACTCCTTGCACACCAGCTCGGCCGAGCAGAGCGAGCGTGCGTCCAAGAACGAGAGGATGTTCTCTGCTATGTGGTCCAGGCCCTGGGCTGTGGGGGATGTCCGTGGAAGAAAGGGGACAGAGTCATGGCAGGGACCGTTGCACCAGGGTGCTCCTTGTCGAAGTCACTGAGGCTTTCAGGGTAGATGCCAAACCTTCAATGCCGAACTCACCTACCCCTGCTATGTGTATATTCATGCAAGAGACAGATAGAGACACACAAGATACCTGGCAACGCTGTGATAAAGTCCCTTTGGAGCATTGGCTTGAGGTAGGAGTTGATGTGGCCGTGCTGGTAGTGGCACATGCGTGAAATCAGATGCTCCACAAACTCCACCTGATCAGCCTCCGACCACTGGTCAAAGAGCTGGATACAAACGTCCTTCTCCTTCTCATAGTTCCCTTCCGACGGCCTCTTCCGCGAGCCCGTCAGAGGACCGTTGGTGATCTGACAACACACACAGTGGCCCGCCAAGGAACACTTTAAATAAACATGGGAATCAAGAAAAACAAAAACAACAACAAAAGAGAGACATGCTCAATTGAACGATGCATCCGACACCAGTTCAGCCAATGATAAAAAATATATAGATATATTACATATATTTATTGTTTTTGCACCTGTATTAGAAAAACCCAAACATTACCCAACTGTAGCTAATGGCTTGTGTGTGGGTGTGGGTGTGATATGCCATCAATGAAGTATACATTTGCAGTAGATAAGATGTCCTTCTCACCTTAAATACTGTGGTGGTTTTAGGGGAGAGATCTCCAGTATGGGATTCCATGACTGAAGTGTTCTGAAGGAGAAGCAAGGCACTTATTATTTCGGTGATAACGTGACACATAAAAGAAAAGCAGAAAAGAAAACCAGGCTCAAACAAAACGAGGCAGACTAGATAAAAGGCACCCAGACCTCACAGCCCACAGCCATCTACCGTACTACTGTACGGCCCACCGATCACCTTGCATGTCTTAGCGATACTGTAGACAGAAGAACCAGCAGGGAGGCCGTCGGCGTCCTCCTCGTGCAGTTCTGTGGGCAGTAAACGGCGCAACAGCTGGGAACAGAGCGGGAGGGGCGAGCGGGTGGCCGTCGGCCCCTCTCCCTATAACGTGGTCCGTCGCGTGCGACGGAGGCGGCCAGGAGGCCGTGCCTGGGCCTGACGTGCGAGGAGTCGAACGCGGCGCGGCACATGACTTTAGTCTGCGGGTTTCACCGGCTCCCGCTGCAGGCGCTGCTGAGAACCAACTGTGGCAGCAGCTGGAAAAGCACATGGGTGACTAACACACCACTTCAAATGCTTGTTTGTTTGTTTTTAAATCCCATTTGTAGTAGACAGTGTTCAGTAGCACTTGCTTTTTCCTGACATATCTCCAACTAATTCTTTTGGACACATTTCATGTTGCGCTATGTAGCCTTGTGTGTTTAAATGTCATCATCCTGAGCTATGCAGAAGGTAAAGATTTTGATTTGGCAAATTCCTCCTTAGCTGCCTCAGTAAGTCAGGCAGTGTAAACACAGCTCAGCCCACAACTAAGACCCAATCCACTTCTTCAGGACCATATGCTAGTCCGTATTTCTGCTCTGCTGCTCTCCAGTTTTACCACACAGCAAAAATGTTAGAAGATGGGCGTTTGGTACAGTCCTCAAAGACTGGATCACTAACAAACTTATGACAAAGTCTGTCTCAGTCCCTGTTTCTGTGTCTAAAGTATTATAAAAAATACATTAAAAGGACAGAACACCAGCATCAGCTGACAAAAAGCTAAAAGATATGGCTGTCATTTTCAAACCCTTTAAAAAGGTAGGTGGATGCCATTTAGGTTTGTCTGAGCTTACCTGTGGAAATGTGCGACTCTGTAGCCTTTACACACTAATTCAAAGAGGCTGCTTACTCAATTATCTACACAAACAAATCTTCAAGTCTTCACTAATGTTAAGACTGAGACACGAGTGGACAAACTCAATAGCGGATACTCCTACGTTTTACTGTATCCATGGCAACAGGAAGCAAATTCACGGACAGAACGGATACCATATAGACATCGACCAAAAGTGATGCTGCGTTTAACAAATCCACGCTGACTAAGAGAGATTTTTAGCATGACTTTAGATTAATTTAGAATGCACCCACATCTGAAATGACCGTTCGTAATTTAGCTATACAATGCACCCATTTATATTGCGCTTTATCTAAAACACCTTTTTTCAATACCAATGTATTGATTAAATAGCTAAAGAGTTGCATTCAAATACGTTCTTGCATAGAAACAGTTATCCACAGGTAAAACTCCGAAAAATATGCATTCTTTCAAACATTTAAAACAATGAACAACTAGGCCTCTTCAAATGGTAGACAGCTAACTAGGTGATCAACATAACGCCAATTATAATTTATGTAGCAAGCTAGCTAAAATACCTATTAGCTGCTGTATTACACCGATGATCTGACGAAGCCACTTAGACCAGTAAAGCTAGCTAGCTAGCAATCTTTCCAAGTTCCTACGATGCAATTGCTAGCTAATCTAGCTAAAGAAATTATCGTTACTTACAAAGACCAGCCATCAACGAGGCACATTATTTATTTACGGACACATCAACGACAATTTATCATACTTATAAACTTGTCTACATCTTTATTTTCAGGTCAGCTAAGCAACGTCACCTGGAAATTTAGATAGCCGACTAGCATGCATTGCGCTGCGACCGGTTAGCTGCTAGCTAGCTATTTCACTTCCTTCTACGCATCTTAATCGCCCGTTATCACAGCTATTGTAGCCATATCAATCACGAAGAGATAATTGCAACGGTATATGTTGAAGGAAGACTAAATAAGTAATGTAGTTTGACAACATTCTGGAATCTGGAAGACATTAGTGTACGAGCCACATCTTTGCTGTATCAAAAATCAAGGCGAGACTGTTTAATAATGGCGCAGCGACGCCGCAGTGAAACCCAGATAGCTAGCTAGCTAGGCTAGCTCACTGAGACTAGCTAGGCTGTCTCTCACGACAACGTCGCTGTAGTTTCGTCTTCTTCCCTGTACTTCTTCGCACGTAAATTGGCATAATAAATACACACAAACTGGACCATCAGCTTCATATATTGAGAACGTTTATAGCTACCTATTCCAGAAGACATGGCACCAGTGAAAACTTGAAAGGTACCAGGATATCTTTCAAGCTAGCTAGCTATCAAAACGCAGGGCCCTCCCCAGCTAGCTAGCTATTTGTCTCCTTTCCCCCTACCCCTCCTTTCCCCCTGTCGATCTCTCTACGCTTAGCCACTTAGCTAGCTCTACTTGATTGAGCTCCCCCATAAAATTGGTAATACCAATCCATCATTACTTGAGTAATGCGGATAGATACATATTTTCTATATAGTGACGAAGACTTACCATTAGCTCTATCGTTTTGTCCTCCATGTCCGGCTCCATATTGTTGTTCCCCGAAACTCGCATCAAAAATGGAAACCCAGCCCTGCGTCGGCGGCCCGCAGTTGAGACGACGTCATAGGATAAGGGCAGAAGGGGGAAGGGAGAATATGTTTGAACCGAAATACCTGATTGGACGTGAACTTACAAAGAGGGAGGTGTTCACTTTGTTATGGGCCTTATGATTGGCTTTTGTCAGCTGCCAACGTAGGACCAGCGATTGGCATTTCCAGTAAGAGTGATGAAATTGTTAAATGTCAATAAACACGTGCCTAGTAAGCAGGCAAGTACACGTCCACGTTTGTTCTTTTACCATACTACTAAATACAATCTAACACTGACAAAAAGAAGCTTTACAAACACATGGTAATACCTGGGATATGTACAAATGCTACCCTAACTAAGATCAAAGTACACCACTCCATTGTAAACTATTTAGGAACAAATTCTAATTAGCGCTTTCTTTAGCATACATTAAGGAGACAAAACACAATTTGCAAACAATGAGAATGTTTAATATCATGTAACAAATGATTTATACAAAATATTGATGGATTGAGGAAGGAGATGAGAAAATACAGAAAATATTTGTTAAAATAGGGAGCATCTTTAAGGTGATATATTTCTCCTATTATACCATACCACTGAGTTTGTCTGCTGCCTAGTAAATCTGATATCAAGTAAGGCCATGCCACTGTCACTGATGTGACGAGGGGAGGTGATCATGACCTTATGGTCTCGTGGTCCGTCACTAAATGATTGGACAAACCAAGAGGGTCTGGAATCAGACAACCTAAAATGGAGGATATGAACCCTGCAAATGAATCACACATCCATATTGTCATAACAGAAGAAAACTTGGCGCTCCTCCACCGTGTTCAGTGTTCCATCAGGCTTCCCATGTGCAACCTCAGTCAGTAAACCAGCTTCTGTTTACAAGTAGGAGCTGCAGACTCATTCATGTCCAGATCAGTAAAACACCAGAAGGCAGAAGATAAGGTCCAGACTCTGGTGAACTGTGCCATCAGGTTTTACACACACCGCACGGTTCAGGCACTCAAAACGTTGTATATGAGGACTGTGGGGAGGGGAGGGGGGGATTCCAGGGGCTAAAGCAAGGAGGTGCACATTACTGAGGCCTGATTAGGCCAAAATAAAACATCTGTCTTTACACAGACAGGTAGCAGAAATGAGAAGAGATCCAGCTATGTGATGGTTCTTCTGTGCGAAGGCGTCTTAGTGCTCTGTCAGGTCCACCAAGACAGGAGGCAGAAGATTTAGCTGGCTCAGAGTGCATCTTCACTACCATACTGATATACAGCAGACACAAAGAAAAGAGGGAAAAGAAGCAAACTCGGGCTGAGAGGAAGAAATACAGGCTCTGGATATTGCGCTTCAGGTGACTATGTAAACAGCGGCAATTGAATCTTTCCTGCTTTTCACATGCACAGATATTTAAAAAAAAAAAAAAGAAAAGAAAAAACAATAAATGCCATAAACTTTCATAAAACAACATAGCGGTGAGGATGAGAGTACAAAAAAAAATCATTATTTAAAAAAAAGGAAAGAAGCAAGGTCAGGGTGGGGGTTTGTCAAAAAGGCAGAACTGGAGAGGGGGCGGGTCCTGACAACATGTGTTCTGGGAGCAGAGGCAGGGCCAAACATGGCTGTGATGTCTATACTGCTGCCATGGGTGTTAATGATGCGTGGAGGGGAGCAAACTTGGCAGGAGAGCCTGCTGCAACTTCAGCCAGTCAGGAGATGGAGTCGCTGTGTTTTAAGGTCAGGGATACATACATGTAGATAGCATTTCTCTTCCCCTCACATCATAAGCTCCTCGTCAACGATTCACCCCCTTCGGCCCTCACCACCACCCCCCACCCCCCATCAACCATTGAGTGGCAGAGGGAAGTTCCTTTACTTTGAAAATTCATCATCATTGTCAGTCCCGACTACCTAGTAGTCATCTAAGTCAAAGAACTCATCATCATCTCCCTGGTACTCCATGCCTTGGAAATCCACCCTGTAGCGCAAAATTCCTATAACAAACAAAACAACAATACATGGACATATTGCAGCCATTCAGAGATTTCTAGAATGATGATAAAAATCATTAAACCCATATTGGCATTTGCTCTTACCACCAATACCGCCAAAGCCTTTCACAAACTGAGAACCCTCCTGGCTCTTGTCTGTCACAATCTCCAGGGTGGCTCCAAATTTCTTGTAGTTGTTGGCGAACCACTCGAGCAGTGGCATACTCTCTATGAGTTCATGCTCCTGCCCTGTCTGAGGTGTGCCAAGATACAAACAACTCAAGAGACGTGTGTGTTTGTGTAACAATAAGGATAAAAATAAATAACTAAAATCACACACGCACGCAAACATGCAATTTTTCTTGTAATAAACGTTTTTTCCCCCACTATTGAGTTATTCAAGATAAATTAGTAAATAATAAAATTATACTATGACCATTTGATTGTATTTAAAGGTGCCCACCAAGGTTGGATTCTGTAACATTTGTTTTTGCCATGACAACACATTCTAGCAGAAGTTATTTTAAGGCATCAAGTAAGATTCCCCCTTCACTTTTTTATTAAGCAACTTTCACGTTATTATCATTCGTGTCAGAATGCATGTTGAATGGAAACAAGACTCACCTCTTTGTCTGTGAAGTGGGACTTGTCCTTCTCCTGCTCTGGTGTCAGATATAACGTCTTCTCATCTAATTGGAAGGAAAAAAGAACATCCTACCTCAGCACCAACCAACACCAGCATCAAGCCAAGACCAACATAAACCAACATCTTAAATTCTTCTAAGAACAAGAGCATGATATCAGCGGCTCAGAGAGAGAGAGAGAGAGAGAGAGAGAGAGAGAGAGAGAGAGAGAGAGAGAGAGAGAGAAAGAAACAGGGGAAGATATTGGAGAAAGACAAACACAGAGTGGGCCACACTGGCGCTCGTACCATTCTCCAGCGCGCTGCCCTCTGCCCCATGGCAGCGCAGGACGTAGCGCATAGTGTCCAGGTTCTCGTAAACTATCAGGATCTCAACAGCTCCCATCTCCAGCGCTTTGAGTGTGTCCTCCACTCCGAAACAATACTTCCCCGTGTCCTGACTGATCTCATCAAAGTAGCGCCCTCAAGAGAGAAAGAGACACGCAAATTCCTTTAGCACAGCAAAACGTAGCGTTAATGGAGTAAAAACATCAGCATTCATTCTCAGGTTTGTTACCTATTAATTTCTTCTCCTGAATGAATTTAACGTTGGACAGCACCTCAGCAGACAGCTCAATGGCCTGATTAAATCCATTCTCTCCTCCATAAGAAATGTCAACCAATTTTAGCACTTTTGCTTGTAGTCTCTGTAACAGGGAAACAGGGAAAGAAACAAAATCACCAAAAAAAGCCATTGGGTCCCAAAACTGCCGAAGGGACATGACAGATGCAATAGGGACATACCGGGTCGAACATATCAGACTGGCTCAGCTCGGTTTTGAAGTCAGCTGATCCAGCGAGGACCAGCCCGGCAACGTTGACCTTGTCGTTGGACACGAACAGCTGTACGGCAGTCTCCGCCACCTTCCTGACGTAGTTGTGCCTCTTCTCCATCCGCAAACGAGCAAACCGCAGAGCAGACTGCCCTCCTCGTCCTGGGAGGGGAGGCGAGGAGCAGGTGAGCGGGGCCCACGGCCACGACGTACGTGGGCGTCTGGTGCGAGGAGCGCCAGGCACTTACCGTGCTTCTTGGGCAGGTCCACGGTGAACTTGTGCAGCACTTCCCTCGTGTTGCCTTGCAATGTTCCAAACAGGGCACCGCTGCCGTCGATCACGATGAAACCGAACTTGCTGTCGTCCGAGAGAAGCGCAGTCAGGGCCTGAAGACAGACAACAGTTACACGAGGTCAGACTTGGATCTGTAAGATGGTGATTATGGTTTCAAAACCATTCGGGACTCATTTCTATGAGTTGAGATGGAAGTCATTGAAGTGCGTTGTGTTTAAAGCATTTCAATTTAGCAAGTGTAAAGTATAATAAACAAAGACAATTAACTAAAACATTCACTGGGTTATTTATATATTGATGTGTTGGAAATGTAAACTTTTATTTTGGTAGAACTTCCTGTTCCAAAGCAAATGAACACAGTTGATCTCTCACCTCTGTGTGGAACTTGTTGTCACATAAATACAGAGATGTGTTGATTGGCTTAAAGGGTTCAAAGTCTATGTTTACTTTCTTCTCTTTACCCTCCTCTGTCACTATGGTTCCACAGTACACCACCAGACCATTAGGAGGCACTGTAAGAAAACACCAGAAAATCAAATAAGAGAGGACACTACTGTACACAGGTAGCCAGACGTGTGGAGAAGTAACAAGGACAACAAAAAGAACCCACTGCGCATGCAGAGACACACACACACACACACACATGCACATAACTCGCATAAACACACTGCTCTAATGAAGCAGCACAGTTCTTGGATGTGCGTTTGTACTACGTAAAGACATTTTAAAATAGCAGTAAGGGATAAATAACAACACTATTTGCATCACACAACGACATACAGCATTTCCAGCGACACGAAGAGGTGTGACGACTGGACACACACCCTTGTTGTAGAGTTTGAGTCTCTGCTGTACTGAGGTGATGGCTCCAAGAACCGACAGTCTGTTCACTCTGCTCTTGATGTTCGACGCCGTGCCGAACTCGTCAGCCAGCATCTTAGCCACCCGCGAGATCTGGTCCTTAGGGGGGATGATGAGCGAGATCATACTGGTGCCATTCCTGGAAGTCAACAACAAGGTTACCCAAACAACAACAAGGTTACCTAATCTTTCAGGACATGTATTGGTAACCTTCATCCTGCAAAGGGAAGCTAACAATTATATTTCTGACCAAATGGCTATAAAACTAGGGCTTAGATCACCAAAACTAAAAATAAAAGGTTTACAAAAGAGAACAACAAAGGCACTGAAAGGCCACATCAACTTAATCTTCATCATTTCACAAAAACATACTTGCGAGGACCACATTTTTATTCTCTACATATTACTTGTATATTCCTGATGTAACTCGGGGATTGAGTGTATTACTAAATCTATGCCAGGTTAATTGTATGATGACGAAATATACTGTCAGGTGAATATGGGTCAGTTAAGGTTAACAGTCTCGTCCCTAAATCTATTAAATAAGCGAGTGAGTAGAGAACAAGCGCCATCTAAATGGCCGCGAGCGGATATCCACTCACGAGACGTTATAAATGTGACTAACATGACACTTAAATGTTTTTGAATACTACTGATCCAGCAGCACCGATAAAACCGTAAACACTACAGAACAGCGCTTCTAAAACACTTTTAATCTAATCTACTACCGAGTGCTTTACTAATGTCATAAATGAGCTATAATCTTTGCGTTATTACACTGCTTTTCTGTACCAACAGATTTACACAGATTGTTTCATTATCCTCATTATAAGAATAAGCGTGTCCAGAATAAGTTTCCCTAAGTTGGTGCATCATTTAGAAACTGGTGCTGGAAAAATGCCTGCTTCTTGCCAAGATCGTAAAAATAAACTGTGTGTGCGTCTATGTTATATTAGCAATGTCATATTAGCAAACCGCGTTCAACAGCTGTTAGCAAGCTAACCCACTTATCAGCATGTGGCCGGCACAGGGAAGGGGTTAAGTCAGGTTGTATAAACTGTCAATGAAAACGGGGATCCAGATATATTATGACCAAGACAGCTATAATTGTACCCACCCCCTGGCAGCTTCAAGGCTTTTAATTAACTTCTTAATCTTCCAAATTTCCACGTTCCTGTCCGCTGCACTGGGGTCGTCCGCCATCTTTCCTGTGTCGTATCAGGACCTAGTGGAAAGCAGTTTTAACTTTAGAAGCCAGATAGTAGCTAGCGTCACATCATATACAGCACGCTAGCAAACTAGCTAGTCTGCCAGCTAATGATCAAGCTATACCATCTGATCTGAGAGGGTGAACGTCAACAGGCTTTAAGAGTCATGCCCAACATTTGGGTACCAACTGGGTATGAATATTTTTTTCCTGAGAGAATCAATAAACGTGCAGAAAATGATAGAAATTGCCATAAGAACATCTAGGACTAAAGTTCTCTTGCTCAACTGCTAGCTGACTATCCACCTCATCTCACCCTGAACCGCGGCCTCTGCCCCCTTCTACAACGAGGGAGCCCGGCTAGCTAGCTACATATGCTATACTAGCTAGCTACTTAGCTAACGTTAAATCGCGATGTTCTCCGCCGTTGGGAGCTAGCTAGCTAGCACAGCATCTAAACTTTCTCGTGCTTAATCTAGGTGTGAGAAGTAAGGGTTTATCCTGTATAGAAGTAAAGCAAATAGGGCGCTTACAGGCTGCTTTGATTTCCTCGCCGCGGTCAGAAGTTAGCTACTACTTCGCCGATCCGGACTTCGTTTCTTAGTGACGTTGTATTGCTAGTAGCCGGTTTGTTCTTGCTGCGCGTGGTTCGGTGGAGGCTCACATGGGGGGTGGGGGTGTTTCAGAAATTTCCTCTAATACCACTTCCTAGAAACACCATGGATACGATCTATATTCCGCTCATTGATTGGCCAATTTATTTGTCAATGAATATATGCACTAATATCCCGCCTTCTCATATAGTTCAGTTAAGTAGCAACGAAGTTCACTCGTTTTACCATTGCGCAGCACAAATCGGGCGAAGGACGAAAAGAGATGGGTGCAATCTGCAAACGTGTGTATATGACATATTGTTGATAGCAAAGAAACAAGATGTAGAGAATAAACATTTAAAACGTCAATAAATGTAAGGCCAGTGATAAGCGCGCAAATATATTATATAGCCTGTAATCCTAAAATAACTACCGTGTAACGCTGTTCTAGGTTTGCAGGCAATATAAAATTATCCAGTTAAAGAGCCAGAGATAATTATTATTATTTATAATTAAATAACAAAGTCATTTTATGCATATAAGCTAATTATGCGATTTTAAAAAATAACATTCAAGCCAAATATCTCATGGACTTGTTTAAACATTTCACAATCCCATGGTGCAAACATAATTATCATACAGGCCTTTGCTTGTAAGAGGTGTAAGGATGTATTAACACCCACACACACACACACGCACGCACGCACGCGCGCGCTATAGCCTATAGAGTGGAACTACACAAAGTAGTTTTGATTAATTACGATCCACTGATAGTCTATTGTTATGAAGCTCAGCATTTTGCTAAACATTGTTATATGCATACTGTATATGATATTAATATTCTAAATTTGTATTATATCTGCCATTTGTATTATATCTATGCCATTTTATTCATTTGAGTAATCACATTATTTCGCTCTATCAATAGTGCTGAGCACTAAACAACTACTTAGTTCCTCAACCTCAGATGGTCTAAAATATTCACGTGAAATTAGACGTGACAACCAGCAGATGGCACCAAAAGCACACGCGAATGTTTTATTTTTAATTGTTTGCGTTAAATGAACGCAGTTCTTCAATGTCACCAAAAATTAAATGATGACATTTTTATTTCATTTTAATATGAATTTTATTTCTGTATTGAAAGTGCAGTATTGCCACAGTTGGTTTTATTGTTTTGTGATTAGCATAATTAACTATAATTCTTGTTACAATTATATATCTAGTATCACATTTTTGTTATTTATTTATTTGTTATTTTTTTGCATCAGACTACAAATCAGAAGGTTCATCAGCTAATATAATTCCTACAACAAAGTCCAAACACTCAGTGTGTCAGGCCACAATCTTATTACTCAAGTCTCTGACTAAAGATGTGCATTAGATGTTCAACTCTCAAATTAAGTGCCGCCATCAAAAATAATACATACATATCACCATTAATCTGTACAGCACAGGTATGACAAAGGTGAGATACAGTTTCAGATGGAAGTTATAATGAAACTTCAGAAAGAGTAGCTACGTCATACATCATATGGTCTGTAGAATACAGAGTAGCATGCCTAGTATTTGGTCCTGCCAATGCAGAGTGGAAAATGTTCTTCAGGGTTTCTTGGCCAGTTTACTAAGCCTATCCCCAAGTTGCTGGATGAGGTCAGCAAGTTCTCCTGTGGCCTGAGATTTCTCCTCTAGAAGTTCATACCGGAGACTAGAGATGTCCTGCTTTATCTCCTTCAGCTCACCTGAAGAGCCCCACACACACACACACACACACACACACACACACACACACACAAACCAAGTAGTCTTATAAATGCTGGACACAAACACCCTGACAGATGTGCTTTGGTTGAAACGTGCTCTGTCAGGCTCACCCTCGTTGATCTGGTCGTTTTCACTGTCAGTTTGGGCCTTCAGGACATATCGTTTGATGAGCCGCTTCATAATCTTCTGTTTTAGAGCCAGTGAGTTATGAACAAGAATTCAAGGACAACAACCGTTTCAGTGCATAGTAATATATGTCAAAGCATACTGAGTGCCAGTTTCCCAGACATTAATTAAACCTAGTTTTAGACTAAACCTATTCTTAAACTAACCCTAGTCTAAGATTAAACCAATCTTGGATACAATCTAGCCTTGGATTAAGCCTAGCTTTAGACTGAACCTAGTGCCAGTGGTGGATCAGCATTGGAAATTTGATCACGTTTACCCTTAGGCTTAATCGGGGTCTAGGATACCACCTACAAAAGAGAAACATAACCTCAGTACCTGATATCTAGTTGGGTGTTTGATGGGATTTCTCAGCGTGAACTGGTCCTGGCCACGGTACGGCCCATACCTGTGGATCTGACGGGGCGAACAGATGCGCGTTTCCTTAACAACTAAACACAACACAAAGAAACAGCAAAGCAAAGGCCCAAACTGGCGCAGACGCCGACCTTCGTCCGAGAAGTGGGCGTGTCCACGTCCTGCTGACTGCTTTGACGACGGCCCTTGGCCTTGCAAAGCCTGACGAGGCATGTCCTGGCCCGCATGGCTGTGTAGTAGAAAGATTTGGGGCTCGGCACCATGTTGAAGGGTGGCGGGAGGGTCCTGCCCTCGTCGAAGTAGGACAACCACAGCTTAGCCCGGGCAAACTTCCACTCCACGTCAGCGTCTTCCTGGTAGCACAAACATGCATGGGCCATTGAAAAAGGAACTTACAGAAACATGTTTCCCAGTAGCTCGATGATCAATTACATGAGCAAAGAACATGTCTCTCAGTAGCTCGATGATCAATTATCTGAGCAAAGAGCATGTCTCTCAGTAGCTCGATGATCAATTATCTGAGCATAGAGCATGTGTCTCAGTAGTTCGATGATCAATTATGTGAGCAAGCGTGAGATGTGGAGCAATGAGGAGACAGTAGGTCTTACCTCAATCTCCTGGTAAGAGTGGTTAATCATTGCAATCAGCATGTTCAACAGCACGATCACCATAGTGACATTGTAGACCCCGTACAGAACGTAGCCAATGTTTTCGATGAATTTGTGATCGTACTTCAAGACTACAGAGATCACTTCACTCAAACCAAAGATAGACCAGAACAATGTCTTGAAGCTTTCTTCTACCCTGTTAAATATAATTATATACACACACACAGAGACATGCATGCATGCACGCACACACACACACACACACACACACACACACACATACACACTGTATATGAATGTGACGCAAAAGTTTAAGTTATCAAATGTTTTATCCTTTATTCTGTAAGCCGGGTGGCTCTGAACAGATTTTCTCCAAACTTACGTAGTAAAAGCAGGGTTATACTTGGCTCCTAGGTAGTAGGAGTACAAATTGAACATTCCAATCATGAAAGCAAGGAAGACCATGATGAAGATGACCATGAACTTAAAAATGTCCTTCACAGTGCGCCCCAGGGAAATCTGCAAAGGACCGAAGCTCTCATTGGCTGGCAGGATGTAAGCAATACGTGAGAAACTCAGGACCACCGCAATGGAGTAGAGACCCTCTGAGATGATCTGGGGATCAGATGGAAGCCATCGGTTCCTTGCTGAAAGAGACAAACACAGCCATGGTTTTGCCACCAGGGGGTGCACTCTCACCATACAACTGACTGCTGTCAGGCGAGTCACTGGTGCGTCCCCGCACTCACCGTAGGTAAAGTAGGCCACGTCTGGAGGCAGCGAGGCATTGTTCAGGTCTGAGCTGCTCACGTGCAGGTCCACGTACAGCTGGGCACGTGAGGCCTGCAGGAACGCCATGAGACGTGCAGTGAACGAAGCCACGAACACAGACAGCATCCCGAAATCCAGCACGTTCCACAGGTGCATGATGTACTCACGAGGTCCATCCTCCCAGATCTCCTTACATTCTGACCAGATCATTCCTGAGCACAGGATCAGAGCACAAAACCATAAGATTCTAGCGCTGTTGAAAGATGTGGTTATTTTTATTATTGCATTATTATTTATCATCTATTACAATTGTTCTTTGGAGTTTGATATTTGACGTCATTTAGAAGTGAATATTATAGTGTGGTTTCGATTGTTTCATTGGACCAAATGATTATATTTTGCCATCATTACATAATATGCATCAATATTCTGTCCACAGAAGGCAGTGATACCAACCAAGCACCCATTTCATAATGAGAATCTCTGTCCAGGAAAACTGGGTGGTTTTCACTCGGAAGATCTGCCGTGGGTGGTCGGTGATGGTCTCGTTGGGCAGGTTTTTGACGCCTTCGAATCGGTCGGAGGCGTTGAGGACCAGCAGGCCCAGGAAGGTGGTGAAGGAGACGGCGTGGGCGACGAACTTCATGAACGGGCTGCGAAGCACTTGGCCCAGCTTACAAGAAGAACAAACGACTGTTCAGAACTCAGATACTCAAGTGCAACAGCCTTGGCTAGAACATGATGGCAAAATGTTTCTGCTCCACGGTGAGAAGGGAGCGGAAAGGTCTGCCGGGGGGTTGGGACCGTACCTTGCTGTAGGGGACAATCCAGTATGCAACAGCCAGGAAAGGGAGACCCACCATCACGCCCAGCACTGTCAGACATTTCACTCCGATGGGCTGCTGCCGTAAACCAGACAAGTTCTCGTACC
Organism: Sternarchorhynchus goeldii; assembly: GCA_028565775.1. NCBI lineage: Eukaryota > Metazoa > Chordata > Actinopteri > Gymnotiformes > Apteronotidae > Sternarchorhynchus > Sternarchorhynchus goeldii. The sequence goes on from JAOXYF010000015.1 coordinate 11,253,425, forward strand.
ACAGCGTGAGCAACTGCTGCTGGCAGTTGGGATGAGCTACAAACTGCAGAACAACGGAGAGGAGAAGCGGGCTGCTCAGAGAACAGCACTTCAATGAATGATCTTGGGGCGGGGGGCGGGGTTTGGGGCGGGGCACATGTTAACAGGACTCTACTGTACCTTTTTGACCTCGTATTTAATAGCCAGTTTAACCCGGCTGAGGCAGGGCCTGTGGTGCTCACTGGGAGGGTTCTGGTCGACATCGCCGTTCAGAATGGCCTCGACCTCCTCGGTGTTCCTGCACAGGTCCAACACACCCACCACAAAGTCCTTGCACTGCATAGACAGCTTCCTGTAGTCATTCTGCAAGCAAACAAGAAGCAGGCTGCTCTTACGCAACCAATCAGCCTCTCACCATTCGCACTTTGTGCATGTCCTATGAGAAAAAGAGAAACACTTAGTTGCGTGACACAACCATTACACACACAAAAAAAATAAATAACAGAAAAAAATGATCAAAGAGCCTCTTGGTAGTAGTCCGATTCTACCTCATCTTCTGGGTTGGAACTGAGATAAAAACTGCAGGGGAACGATATAAAAACTGCAGGGAAAAAAAGCAACTTTATTATGAGATCAGAGTAAACTCAGACATCCAAATGTGATGCAAATGTATTTAAAGAGTGATCCTGCAGTAGAGAGATTAGGGAATAACGTCAGCGTGATCACGTGATGCCCTCGAAAGAGCTGCTTCAATTAACAGCTCGATAAATCAACAACGGAAGCTGATAAACCAGCCGTGAGAATCACTGTTTAGACGAATTCCCCGCACGCCACTCGGGAAGGAGAACGTCTGTTTTAGTGCTGCTCGTTTAACCATCCAACTACGTGCCGCAGAGCTGCTGAAACTTAGATATACAGAGTCACCGTGCACATAAAACATCCAAAACTAACATTTCATGAAAATGATAAAAAAAAAAAAAAATGAGCCACAGAATGCTGCATAATTTTGAAGTAATGTTTCAATCAAAACAAAAACCACTTTTAATGCTGTAGATGGTCTTATGTACTGTGTAAAATCAGCATGTCAAACAAAGCACATGGTCATAATGGTTATAGGATGAGGTTCAACTGGATTAAGGATAAAGAGGAACTGAAGTCTGTTTATTACTCATGCTGAAGCTATTCTAAATTAGTCCAAAAGATGTTTGTGTGAAATCAGATTAAAAAATGCAGGCTGTTCTTTTAAACACCATTAGGGCTCTCCAGGAGGGCCTCATTATCCCTGAATTATTAAATAAAGTGATTAAAAGGTTTCACTGCCTAACAGCAATTTAATGCATCACCAGGTATTCTGAGCACTGCAAGGACTGAACGATCCGGGCCCCTACGTCCTCACCTTAAACTAAATGATCTGGGTCCTCTGTCATGACCTTTAAACTGAACAATCCAGGCCCTACGTCTTCACCTTAAACGAAACGATCCGGGCCCCTACGTCCTCACCTAAAACTGAATAATACAGGCCCTCTGTAATCACCTTCAACCGAACGATCCGGGCCCCTCACCTTGAACTCGGTTTCGATGTTGGCGAGCAGGGCCAGCTCGTTGCTGAGCTCCAGGGCCGTGAGCACGGGGTCTTCGCTGCTCAGCGACAGGTAGGCGGAGCTGGCGAGCCCCTTGTAGGCGTTCATCCGGGAGCGAGAGTGGCTGAAGGAGTCCCGCCTCTGCTTCTCCATGCACTCGCCGCACTTGCAGAAGTGGTCGTGGGGCTTCTCGATGCGCGCGCCCTTGACAAGGAGCGTGTGCACGATCTCGTACTCCTGGCAGTGGGCGGCCAGGATCACGGGCGTCACATCCGGCGAGAAGCGCGTTCCGTCCTCGTCGTACGCGTAGAAGCCGTCGTCCCGCTGTTCCCGCTCCAGGGCACTGCGGGTGAAGCGCAGGCCGCCCTCGAAGGCTGGGTGCGCCAGGATGGCCTCCACGATGCGCACGTAGCCCTTGCTGATGGCCAGGAGCAGGGAATCACCCACCCGTGCAAGTCCCTCCCTCTTCAACAGCAGCTCCGTCACCTCCAGGTGCTCGTTGCACACGGCCAACTGCAAAGCATTCTGGCCCATGTAGTCCATGCAGTTGACGTTGAGCGTCTTGGACTCCTCCAACATCTTGCGCACCACGGGGATGTTGCCGTACTCAGCGGCGTCCAGGAAACGCTCCTCCTCAGCCGTCAGGCTGGTCCCCCGCTCGCTGAACATGTAGGCAGGACCACGGCGACCCTTCTCCCTCAGTGTGGTGTGTCGGCGCTGCATGCTTTCAAACCTACGTACACACACACACACACACACACACACACAAACACTGACCATGCAGAAACAGCCTAAGAGAGCCTAATTGGACCTGCCTGATTTATACCGCAGTCATTCACACAGGACAATGCTACAACACTATCACCTTTGAGAGATTAAGGGTGTGAGAGACAAAGGGAACTGCACCTCCTTAGCACTCCAGTATTGTCTTACATTGTTCTCCTGGATGACTTAAGGTCAGTGAGGGTAGCACAGATGAACAGAACACTACGATCTCCTTCAGCAATCTGGACATGAAAGAGCTCTCCTCTTTAGATCAGAATGTGAGCAGAGAAGGATGTGTTTTACAAAAGTATTCGTCTGCTCCCCTGTGACCTGGGCTTCAGGGCTCTATTGATTTATTCAGTCAACAAACAGTTCTTTGCAGTGTCACCTTCTCTCTAATTTAAAACTGATTGCAAATAAACAGATTTGGGTAACGAGCTAAACAAATTATAGTCAACCAGTCTTTCCAGATGAAGTCAATATGACAAAACATGAAACTTTGGAAATCAGAGGATGTGTCACATGCAAGGATCCCCCTCCCCTTAAAATGCTGGGATTAAATCTTTCAAATCATAATTAACAACTCACCTTTTCATTTAACACTATTCTACATTCTCTCCTTGATTTTTAGTATTTTTCGCTTCTCCTGGGAAGGAGAAAAGCACTGCATAAAAGGTAACAACTAAATAAATAAACGAATAGCAGATTAGTAAAGTTCAAAAACGGAGAAAGGCCAGAGATAAGCCTGGCCAGAGTTGCTCAGAATGTGCTGATTCTGAACACTTTCAATGTGAAAAAAATGTGAAACATTCAGGTTGATGATAAAAAAAAAAGATTTAAACTGCAGTTTTCCGTAAATGTATTTTTCAACATAAGCACCCTGATTAAAAGTGCGAAGAGAAAACACAAAACATCTGTTTCTTTACAGCCTATAAACCACGGTCTGCTCACAATCTCACAGCCCAACGAACCTTTCTTATCTTACTTACGCGTGATGGGTCTCTTGAAAATGGCACTGATACAGCATATGAGAGCCTGGGTTATCAGAGGCGTCCAGTAAGCTCTGCGCGTTGGTCTCGAAGCTGCCACACTCCTCCACCCGTTTGCTTAATGTCACTGCCTGCAGGGCCAGAAGCTCCGGCTTGCAAATCGCGGTTTGCCGCTCCGAGCGCCGCGCCGCGTCCTTCCTGGTCCGAAACAGGGCGCCTGGAAGCGTCATGCACCTGGTGAGCGTCGGAGGCTCGGCCCGGGGGGGACCCTCGGCACCCGCGAGGGCGGGCGGGCCGCTGGGGTCTCCTCGAACCCCCGCCGCGCTGTGCGCAGGTGGGACGCCGTCGCTCTCCTCGGTCGACAGCGCGAAGGGAATGCTACAAAGGGCTGCGTGAGACATGACAAAGTGATCGCCATCCATCGTGCTCGCTCGGCATTAGGGGAACATGGTGACCTGCAGCAGGTATGGCCCATTTGCATCTATGTGACAGACTTTTCCAACTTCTTTCTCAAGCCCTTATAAACCTCCCGCCTCCACACTCCACCCCAACCCCGCCTCCCTCTTACTTATCCCGCCTCCCACTCCACCCTAACCCCGCCTCCCTCTTACTCATCCCGCCTCCCCACCTCACCCCTACCCCACTTCCTTCTTCTTACTCATCCCACCATTAATCCCCTGTCGCATCACCCAGCTTGTTCATAGGCTTCAAAGCACCACACAGCTGGTTGCAAAAACAGATGAATCAGATCTTGAAATATCCAGTGGAACATCGATCATATTCAAGACAGTGCCTGTAATTACCAAATGATAAGTTGCCAGAAATGTGTCTGCATTTCTATGCCACAGTCTCATGTCATCTACAGTTGTATTTTTAATAACCACAGATGGTAACAGTCCAAAGAAAAACATGAACTTCTGTTCTATTTTCCATTACACTGAACCATCTGAACAGCAGGCACGGACACAAACGCCCTGTCCGTCAGGGCAAAGACGAGTGTGAACGGTAACGTGAGCTAAATCGCGCTGATTGCATTACTCTGTCGGCTCCCATCAGCGGCGTCACAGCTTGAGGTTCCTCAGGAACGGCAGCAGACATGCAGGGATTCAAGCAGAACCAGCTGTCCCTCACCTGAGCTTGTGCTTTGATGAGCTTCAAAGGCACTTTCGTGGCCATGACCTCCTCCTCAGCCTACGAGCCCAACCACGCCCCCAACATCATTAAAGCAACGATAAGGGAGAAGATGTCCAGATAGCCCTAATGCATTAGGAAGGACAAAAACAGTCCTGCCTTCACTCCTAAATGTACAGCACATGATAGCGGCAGTTTATTATATGCCAGACGTATTTCACTGTTTCCTGATGTTATGTTCTGTAAGAGTGTCTGTATTATCAAAATTTTTTGCCATACGCTTGTTTTTTCAGTACCCTGAAACATATTAATACTGCCAAGCTTTTTAATCATTTGGCTTTACCACCATAATTTGCTTCATTAAATCCACCAGAGGGCACCCTCAAGATGATTATTAGAACTTAATGAAAGTCTCCTGTAAGATAGGATCCTGCATCTCTGTTTGGAAGATCTTCAACTGCAGGAGGAACAATGATTTAAATCTGTACACTTTTTTAAAAAAATTTTTTTTTTTTTTTTTTAATAGTAAATACAGAGTGTGCGAGTCCATGTGTGTTTGCAGTATCGTGTGTGTGTTTGCAGAAAAGTCATTCAGGACAAGCTCATGGGATACAATACTTATCCTGTCACTGATTGATTTAGCATTGCCTGCTGCTCCCACACAGACAGGGTTTACAAAGACACTCTGATCTGTGATCACATCACATTCATGCATGCATTTCACAGACATGTGCGCACACACACACACACACACTGAGAGGACCAATCAGGTGACCAGCAATAAAATTATATGTTGGGACATTGCTTTTCTTGACTCTAACTGTGCAGCCATAAAACCTAATTAAACTGTACAAAGGCAATTCCTTTTTATTAAAGATAAATCCTTTTTATTACTATTTCCTCAAGAGAAGGAAATTGAAAGGTAAACGACTGGTGTCACTCATCAAATTATCTGAGGTCACTGAACCGTTCATTTCTTAATCCATTTGTGAAGTCATACTAGATTTAAGCCTAATGACAATAAAATATACGCAAGCTTATATTTTTATTTAATATTCCGTGTCTTTTCTAAACAAATATATTATACATAAACCTGTGTGTGTGGTCAGACATATCCAAATCAGAGGTAGACTAAAGTCAAAATATTCATTTCTCCCATTTGTCACTTTCCATTAAATGAAATGTTATTCTTGTAGCTCAAACATGAGGCTTTTAAGTCATGTTGCTTTCACCCTTCACAGAAGGCAAAACTCTGGACAGCCAAGAGGTTGAAGGGTTCTGGGGAAACTCCTCCGAGTGATCCTGTCTGCGTCGAGCCACCACTGGCCTCCCTGCTTGGAATGAGCGTGGAGTGAAGAACAAGACCAGTCTGATCTCCTAGAGCTGTGTGCCTCACCGGGGTCGGTGCAGGTGCACTGGCCATCCCCGTGTGCACAGTGCACCTCGACGTAGCCCAGCTGATCCACACAGCTGCTTCTGCACATCCTGATCTTCTTCTGATTCAGAGCTGAAACCAAAATAACTATTGGAAGCGCTCAGTTGACACCAGTAGTGACAATGCTATCATTAAAAGCAATAAAAACAATAACTTCGAATTACAAGATAGAGGTAATAATTAATTACTGAATAACGTTTGACATTTTAAATGTCTAATTCTCTTTGTTTTGTTCCTGTAGCTCAGATTGACATCTACTGCTGTTAAACAGTTAATTCCCTTTATTGCAAAACCATAATTGGTAGCAAAGATTATGGAAAAACAGTCACCAGTCACTGTTTAAAGTGATGCAAAAGACTGACCCCTGTAGCAACTTTCTCAAATAATACCATCATGTCCAATTTACAAGATGACCAATAGGTTTCTTCTTCTGGCTGGAAGGGACAATCAAGAAAGAAAGGAGGGCAAGACATTGTGCTAGAGATATAAATTTTTCTGTTTGATTTTCAACAAAAATGGATTAACTGTCCAAAATTATTCATATCCTTTGTCAGTAATCAATGGAAAAGTCTTTATTTGCTACCACAGGCACTGAAAGAAAATGGTTCTTCTAATTGCTACCAAGCTTTCTGCATGTCTCCGTTGGGGTTGTGGACCGTTTCTCTTATGTGACGACCGTCAGATCAAAGGGTGGAAAGCTTCCTTGCCTTCACTCTGGTCTTTAGCTCCTCCACAGATTCTCGTTGGGATTCAGGTCTGGACACTGGCAGGGCCAGTTCAAAATGTTGATTTTGTTTCCTTTTAACCATTTGTTAACCACTTTGGTTGGGTGTTCTAGGTCATTGGAAGGGCCAATGCTACCCAACGCCAGGTTTTTCAGCAAAAAAAAAAAACACCCTCAAAACATTACATTCCCACCACCGTGCTTAACAGTGGGGATGGTGCTCTTGGTGTTCAATGCTTCTCCTTTCTTTCACCAAATAAAAACAGTTGGATTTTGGTTTATTGCCTTTCTATATCTTGTGAGCAGCCATAGTAAGCACCCACAGGTTTTAAACTCTTTGGGTTTTAGCTACAAAACTGACTAGAGAACAGCTGTTCTCATTTAGAACATGTTAGAAGTTAAACACATTTGGAATGGTATAGAAGCTTGTATGTATGTATGTATAACCACGAAGATGGCATGGTTATGGTTATTCAGTGAAACGTCTCACAAATAAAAATTGAATACAATTCAAAATTCGGCATGAGTATGAATACATTTCGAGCCTAACCATATCAATGTAACCATCGTAAATTCCCAGAGCAACAATGCAGTAATCTACACCGTTGAGTTAATCCAAACTACTGATTCGTAGAGGTTAATTAGCTGCAGATTGACGTGGGTTGGGTAGAGTTAAATAGGTTTACGGAAGAGGACTTCTTTTTTGCGTTAGTGTTTGATACTATGTATTCCGTGCTGTGTGCGTGTGTACTGGGATTGGCACTTTCCCAGCCAGCTCCATATCCGAACACTGAAGTAAGCCATACGTTATACCTATGAATGGTGTTTGCTGAACAGAACGTAAGAAGTATGTATCATCTTAACTAACTTACTTTTATAGCCGTATTCGTTTTGGTGGTTGCAGGCATCGTCCTGCAATATTACCGGACAGTGGCGTAGCGAGGCTGGCTCGTTGATGTGGTTAACTACTGTTGGTCCGGAAGTCCGAGGTGTTTATCAGACGGCAGTAGAGACTGTACGCGGGGCGTCGGGGCGTAACAGTGAGGCTAAGATTATCGGAGTTGTTGGTGAAGATCGGCAACCCGCCATCGCCTTCTCCGTGTTATGGATAAAAGGTAAATTATCCTACACTGCTACTTTGCTTTAAATTAATCACTTTGTTTTTTACATTGGGGTACTGATGGGGTGTGATCCCGTCCATATGTTCACACCCGAACTTCTATTCCACTCTTCCGTTGTTTTAGAAAACATTTTATCTAGGACCCTTTCTGTTCAATAATACCTGGTCTCCCCTCCCCCCTACCAGGCTCGTGCAGTGCTTGGGTGGGCCAGTGCTTCATTTTGCCGGGTGGCGGTCAAGTACTGAAAACTCTGTGGATGCTGCACTCTGTTGCTGAGACGTCTTTGGATAACTGGGGCAGCACCAGGTAGGCTTTCAATGCAAGGTTTTTTTTTTTTGTTTTTTTTTTTACATCAAATGCAAATAAAACAATTGACCCCATCTCTTCTCTTGAAGGTTGGGGGAGGACCAGTTCATTTTTGTGGGCAACATTGAGGATGCCGGTGGCCACTAAGACCGTGGCTCCTTTCGCCGGGCGTCTTGTCTGTTTTCAGTTGATCTACTAGCGTGTTCTCTCCACCAGACTTCTGTGATCCGACAGTCCGTAGTGAAACGGTGTGCCGCGGCGCTGAGGCAGCCGGCTGAACGCTGCAGACACGAGCATGGCATTCGCGCTTTCGGTTTTTTGAATGTGTTCCTGGAATTTTGCGTGGCCTCTGTTCAATAAATCCTGACGTGTACACTGATTTTTATTTTTACCTACTTTTATCACTGAGTCTCCAGAGTTTCTGCCACAATCACTTGTGGCTTCTGAGTTACCGTATAATATTTGGCTAAGCAGGGAAGAAAAACACACGTTCCTGAGCCTGGACTCAACTAACCACGGACTGCTAATTGGCACATGGCACAGTGATCTCTGAACAGCCTCTGCTGATAAGCTTTCACACACTGTCGTCTGGGAGCAATCAAGTAATTTTTTAAAATTCTGTTTCAAGGTGTCTAGGTGAATGAAGACACTTGGAAAGCTTATCCAGACCTATGTTACAAGAGAAGACTGGTTCATCATAACAGAAGACTTGAGAACACCTGCTCTGATAGGACCTACTACTGTGGTGTTGAACAACGACTTAAATGCTCGTTGTGGTCTTTTATCATTGTCTTCGGGGAGGGAAAATGTTTCTAAAAGAATGCTGAGGATGGGTAGGGAAAATAACCCCCTCTTGTGGAAAGATATAGAATGGCATATGATGGAAAAACAAACTTGCTCCTCAACCTCATTACCTAAATGTAAGAGATGATGTTCGGGAACACAGTATTAAAGCTGCACTCAGAATAAGTAAACAAAAGGCTTACCAGTGTGGCAGATCACGAGAAAGAGAGTTGATTTAGATTTTTGAAAAAGCAATTTAGCAACAAGTAAATGGGCTTCAGTGGTTATTTCATGATGCTTATTTAATTTGCTTTTGGATGGAGCAGAATTCATACTATGTAATGAAGCATGTCTGTTTTAATGCAGCTCCCCATGCGAGAGTAGCATGAACCATCAGCCTTTTTTTTTCCTCTTCATTTGTTTATCAAAAAACATTAATTAATGCTTTAAAAATCTTCAGCGCTCTTTGCAAGGGTGAAAGCAGGAAGCCAATAAATATATTGTGATTGCTCGTGTGCTGCTGCTGTTGTTGTTGTTTTCCTCAGACTGACATTGAGTGTCCCTGCCTCCAGTCCCAGAACCTCTTCCCCAGAGACACAGCCACGACCTGCACCGTCCTCAAGATGTGATCACATAGAGAACAGCTGTAGCTGCAGGATAGAGGGGGAACCTGAAGTCATAGTTTAACGTTTAATAAATGATGAGACAAAAAAAAAAACGTGCACTTGAGTCCCTTTGTAAATTTTTTTTCAGTGCAGATTCTATTTTTATTGCAATCACAGTAAAATTCATGCATCTCGCTGGAGATTTTATAGTACATTCTGTCTTACAAATCCTTAGATAACCTCAGGAAAAAATGAAAAAGTACATGCTAATATTTAAGTTTTGCAAATTCATTGCTATATAAATGAAACCCTGAGCACTACCTTAATGAAAAATCTGATCTTATAAATATTTGGGCATTTGGAGAGAGATGAAAGACGGTCATTTAAAGTGTACCTAGATGAAGCTGTGGCGAGGAGCCTCCCATGGTCCACACTGGAAAGCGGGAAAATTGTCAAGGCAGGCAATGATTATGGTAACATAATCTCCACAAATGTTCTGCTTTGAAACCCCATTATTATACTTGCAATAGTGCTCTCGGATTTGTTAGCAGTCACCCTTTCACTCGTCACTGCCAGCTCTCCACGACAGGCGACTGGCCCTCCTTGGCCAGAAGAGGAAAGCTACATGGTTTGCTATTCATAAGTGAGTCCCATTAGCAGAAATAAGCCCCTACCTCTCATCTCTCCTGACAGTTAGACACATAGATTATACCACTGGTACACAAAACCGGCTTGTTCTAGTTTTTCTTTTTTTTTTTCTCAACAGAATTTAGCAAGAATGCATTTTGTTACGCGTGACAAATATATCTAGGGATCTACACAAAAACAGATTTATATTTTTCCACAAGAAATAGCTCAAACCTATTAATCTGTCTATTTGATATAATGTTTATATGTTTTAAACTTGTAATCTACTACAAACGAACCTTTCATCTCAGTAAGGTCTCCTTGCTTAAACAATGGTCTGGGCTAAAAATAAATTCACAGTTTCTGTTGCTGGGGTAAAAGGCCCATAACCTGGGCCACGTGAAGAGTTGAGAGACCCACCTGTTATAGCGTCATACACATGAACAATATTGGACATGAGCTATTTGAACACTGAAATCTGTAGGTCTCCAGTTTCCCATCCATTCCAAATCTTGCTGAGGACATCACCTTGGCCCTGGGAGCACCTAAGAACAGGAACATCTCCCCAGAGACTAAAAGATATTTACTCCATCTGTCTCCGTCTCTCACTCTCTCTGTCTTCTGCCTGTCTCTCTCTCCTTCTCTCTCTCTCTCTCTCTCTCTCTCTCTCTCTCTCTCTCTCTCACACACACACACTTCACCTCTCACAGTCATGCAGTTCTACCAGACAATTTCACAGTGATCTAGGGTACACACACACACACACACACACACAACTTAATAAGAGAATAAATCAGCAGCAATTTTTAAATAGAAAAGAGAGAAATAGGGCAGGGAGTACCAGATGACATGAAGTCCTTGTTGTTTTTCAGCTCCCTGGCGTGTATCATCAGACATTCCATAGCAAAGCCACACTCTCCATAGAGCTTGACTTTTCTCCAAGGACACCCATATCTCAGGCTTGATCCTCACCAAAGAGAAGCAGGCGCACGGCAGGCGTCAGAGTCCCACCACGTCACGCGGTATCGCGGCTCTGGGCTCCTTGCGCTCCCGCTTTGCAGCAGAGGCCACAACTGATTATCTATGAATACGTTGCATAACATGATGCAAGTGATACAGGTTAACGTGCAACTCCATGAAGGAGTTCACGAGAGGCCAGGCTAATGGAGCTGCATTCTGGGGGGCTGTGGGTCCCCATAAGCTTTTGAACGTTCACCCCACCCCCCCTCCAAAGCTCCTCAACTACAGCTTTCAGACCGCCGAGCCACCATGCTTCAGGAAGCCCTGCCAGGTCAGACTCGGGTTCCTCATCAAGCCCCACCCCCCCGGTCCCAGGACTCGAGCTTACAGACTTTGCAACTGTAGTGTGGGAAAGCATAGCATAAATAGAAGTGCTTTCAGGCAGCCAGATGGGTGAGAGGAGAGGGGCTTTATCTGCGTGGGGTTTCTCCAGCTCCTGCGTCTGCAGGCTACAAGTGCGCTGCTGCTGCCTGCTGCGCCTCCATTATGATCGCAGCGGAGCCGAACTCCTCCTCATGAGACTTCTGTTCCTCAATCTTGGCTCAACCACCAGAGCGTACACACACACACACACACACACACACACACACACACACACACACACAACCAACCCCCCCAAACACATACCCAAACCCACCTGCACGCGCACACACACGCACATTTGTGCGCCCACCATCCACTTTATTAGAAACCGTCGATTCATTATTTAAGCATAACCTGCTCTTCTTACCAGGGAAGACATTTTGATGATCATGAGTCTTTGGCTCAACTTTTAGTTAGTAGCTGCTTTACCACATATAAACTGTATACACCGAATGCCAACCATTAGAACTGCAGCAGTTCGTTGTGGTACAGAAATCATTCTGCTGGAATCTCTTCCCATGTGGATAGCTTCTCGTAGTTGTCCCAATTTAGATAGAGATACTGACATGCTCGGAACAGCCTATTCTATCTCGTCACAGAGATGGTCTATTGGATTAAGATCTGGGGACTGTGAAGGGTAGAGAAGCAGGGAAAACTCAGCATCATGTTCTTGGAACCGGTCTGTAACTACACGACCCATGTGACACGGTGCATCGTCCTGGTGAAAGTATCCCTCTGCCATAGGGTGATGCTGTCATGAAGGAATGAACTTGGCCAGCTACAATGCTTATGTAATCCCAACTGTCCAGACATCCATCTACAGAGGACACAGAGTGTTCCAGGAAAACATTCCCCACACCAGTACTCCGCATCCATCAGCCTCAACACCTGACAGGAACGGCACGATTCATACAGCTTTCATCATATTCTGACCCTCCTATCAGCATGGTGCAACAGAAATCTGGATTCGTTTTACCAGGCGATGTTTTTCCGCTAATCTTGCTTTCCCTTAGACGGCAATAGCCATCAAACTCTCTGTTGACCATTCATGCTCATCATTTTACATAGCACTCGGGGGTCACGTGCCTAATTTCTATACATGGAAGCTGCAGTCATGAAAGACCAGGTGTTTCTAATAAAGTGGACTTACTGTGTAGATCAAGTCGGTACGCAAGCTTCACACCTCAAACGCCCTTACCGACGCCACCTTATAATTGCTTAATGGGCTGATCATATACAATATTACTAATATGTAATCACTAAAAAACGCATGGATTAACTTCCTGCGCCGATTAGCGGCTTCAGCGGCTTCCTGCAAGCTCCCAAACTCTGCTGAGTGGAATTCATGAACCAGGCCTTATGAGAGAACACACAGCTTTTAAAAGTAATGGAATCAAAACGCTAATCAGAAGTAGCTGAAACGGCACCATTGCTGCCCCAAGATGAGCTCTGGGTTAATGAACAAAGAGCGCCGTAGCTGACGTGTTGTTATCACTCAACAGCAGCTGTTGTTTTAGTTCAGGGGTTGATTCAAACGGCTGCCTATTGGAGAAGCAGTGGGCTTCATGTAGTAACATTGATATGGCTAGCAATAGCAAAAACTAAATGTTCATTTCCCATAATTTAGCTTGGGATAACTATATCGTAATTGTGAAGTTAACGAAATGCTTAGTCTTACCTATTTCTTTCCTTTTTTAAAAACCCAAGAAGTGCTCGTTTGATCTTTTGGTCGCCAGAATATGTTGCTATTTGTACTGGGGCCAACCCTGAACGGCATTTTCCCAAGTTTTACAAACTATTCTGCTGGATTAGTAATAAAGCCAAAGGGAGATTGCAGCTCGGCCGGGTTTTGTGCAGACATACACACGGCCCACAGCTCCAGCGAGCCATTTTTATTAGCTTCGAAAACCTCAACATTTATTCCCCGTCGCACTGACAAAACATTTCTCACAGCGCTTAAGTCACACTTTCATGCTGCTTAAAAAGTCACTTGTTCACTAGAGGGCAGTGGAGATACGTACGACAGAACTTGCTGGACACAGTCTCTCTAGCAACAAAGCCAGAGAAATAAGGAAACGATACGGGTTGCGGTCTGGTATTGTTGTTGCCGAGAGACGTAATTGAAGCGGGAGGTGTGTATTGTGCTCACTGTGACATACCTGCATTCTCTTCTCTCATCTCCTCCACCGAGGTTTTTAGTGCGCTCACCTCTCCTTAAGAAACGCACGGTTTGCAGCACACAGTACCTAGGATCCAATCTTGTAGTCATCTAGGCTTTATTGCTTGGTACAAATTCAATGGACCGATTGCAAACACCGTCATAGCAGCAGATTCGAGCCAAGAACAGATTTTGTCGTTTCCATAGCACGAAAGCTGGGGAAACAGCAGAGCACTCCCACAGTGTTCCAGTTCTTCCAGTCCCACATCCTGAGTTATAGTCATAATTTTGTGTAATTTATTATTAAACCAGCTCATCTCATATGTCAAACTCGGATGGAGGTGAACGATGTGGTTCACAATTAACAACGGTTAATAGTAGTAAAAACAAAATTATTAATAAAAACAACTAATAATTTCCTGCCAACATTCTCTCTTCAGCCTGACCAGAAAAGCTCTCCCCTTTGATGTCAGATGTATCTCACTAAAGCAATTAGCTAGCATCAATCATATCACAGATCAACAATACACATAAACATTTATTATTATTATTATTAATAATAATAATTATTATTCATTATTATTATTGTTGTTGTTGTTATTGTTGTTGTTTTAAATTGCTGGTTGAAGGTATTTTGACTAATTGTTAATAGTTATGCAGTACCATATTGTGTTATGAACATTTTTCACACTAAAGGTGCAATACAAATAAGGTTCATTATTATTGGTGTTGTTGCTGTTGTTTTTAATCCATAGCAGTATATTCTACTGGCAGATTTTCTCAGCCTAGAGCAGTAGCTGCTCGGTATCTTGTTCTCTACCCACAGTCTCTGTGGAATTAGGTTTATCACTGAGCTACTGAAGCTGCATGGCTTGGCTTTCAAAAGAGATTGAGAGAAAAAAAAACTAAAGCATGACTGATTTAATAAGGTGAGATAAGGTGAGAACTCTTGTCTGTTTCCCTCTTATGACTTGAAACGAATACTTCCATTCAGCTAGATCATCCACGCCATTCTCACAATGCTCAGCTATTTGAACACAGGGCTCTGTCTTTGTTCTCACTGTTTAGCTAGATTCACCCTCGCTGTAGTGCACTGGCTCAGGTCTTGGCTGTGTTTGGCCTGGCCTTTGCGGCTGGAATGACATTGAAATGCACGGACCTGACTTCTCTCGCTTAGTCAGAACACAGTTTGAATGCTGAAGGAGAGGAAGGTAACAAAGTGTAATCAGCTCAGCATAAATAAACTCACACAAAAACCACCACATGGGTACTGATGTCTAACATTTAATCTGAAGAAAAGCGTATAAAATAGACTAAACTCATTCACTTTGTGCAGACTGTAAAAGTAAAAAAAAAACCCAAACAAACAAACAAACAACCTTGTCAAACCAATTTTCAAAAACCACATTATGAACCTGTTGGTTGAAACTAGCCCATTCTGTCCACAGATGATGTCAATAACACCTTCTTCACCCTCCTGAGCTTCTTCACCTGGCAGTCTGAGGCCTCCAGCTGGGCCGGCGTCTTGCCAAGTTCCACATCCAGCTCTGTCATGGTGGCTTGTAGGCTCTGGGCCTCTTATTCTGCTGTGTTCAGTCCTAGGCCCAGCTGGATGATGAGAGCATCGGTAACACAGAGCTCTAGAACCTGGGCCATGATTGTAGTCTCTGCTACCATCTATTTTATTATGCTAACAAATATAGGCACTTCAAAGAGTCCTGATCAATCACTAATCTTGCACTTATATATTTTTTATATTCCACATGCAATATATATATATATAATGTAAACAGTAGTGGAGATTATGATGCTTTAGACCTTTCCTGTAAAGGAAGTTGGCAGTTTCTTGGAATTTTTATTTAATAATCCTGCACTAGGTAAAGTGACACAGGAGTGTAGCACACAAGAGCAGACCCAAGATGCACCGATAAGTAGATAAACAAGAAGTGGTGAACCAGCCAGATATTGTGATAGCGGACAAAATGAGGGAAAAGCAGTGGTAATGCGTGTGGCGGTCCCAAGCGATGGAAACATCCAGAAAGAAATATGAGAAAGTTGAAAAATACCAGGGACTGAAAACAAAACAGAGAGAATATGGAAGGTTAACACCAAGGTTGTCCCAGTGGTGAAAGCGCCATTTCGGTCTGCAACCCTTAAACTCAGTGAATGATTTCAACAGTTCCCAGGAATGACAACATCAATCTCAGTCTGGAAAAGCACAATCCTAGAAACAGTGAAAATACTGTACCACTCCCCCCAATACCTCTGGTCGAATGCCAGAGTGTAAGGAAAAAATATGACTGGAACGAAGGGACATACAATTCATATGTATGAAAGTCTTCTGTCTACAGGTTAGTTGTCTTAATCAATTGGTTACATAGGTAAAGTACTACCCGTATACTGCAGACACTCCCTGGAACCATGGAATCGAATCTGGAGTTTTAAAAAAATCTTTTTCTCCTGCATGTATATTATTCATTCCATTATCTAATATGTATGTACTTTTTAAACAAATTCTGTCAATGTACAGAGGTGTTTAGTTAAAGCACCAGGTACTGGTCCACTTATACTCTGTGATCTACTCCACTGATAATCCACAGTCTGCTCCACAGAAACCCCAGGTCCTGGTCCATGATGATCAGGTTCTAGTAGTTCTCCACTTGGCTGGATCATTCATCTCATCTCATGGCAACCAGATGCTGGACTGACTGTGGATCTCACCTCTCTGATCGGTGCTCAGATATCTGGGTTGGGCTCTCGGTGCTTTTCCATGGGGAAGCTTTGGACCTTATTCTCCAGGGTTGAGCCCTACAAACACTCAGACCTTCAGCAAGGAGGGAAGGCTATGGCTACCATTAGGTTCCCAGATTAAAATCCACACTGTTTGTTTAACCAGTAAACATTTCATATCTGTGCAGCAGAGGAAAATGATCTATTTGAGTGTTTAAACAGGGTATGTTTAGGCCTAGACCCACATTTCCATAAAGCTAAGCTGTCAAATTTTCTGTTTCATCTAAAACTAAAACTGAACTGATTTGAACAGAATTGAATCAAGATAACACTGTGTATGAACCTCTTCAGATCTAATAGGCACGATACGCCTTGTGTCTGCAGGTGGCAAAGCATAAAGATGCATGCTATCAGCGCTGTGCTCTGTCTCTGACTTGGGAATTACATAAGTAGTTCACGATGGCTGCTTCTCTAGGGGCTACAATTATATGTTTTGTAAATACTTGCAGAATAGCATAATGAAGCATTGAGCAAATGATCTGGATTGTCTTGGCCTGCATGTATAACATGGCTAATGACAGTAAATAGCCAGCATGGAGAAATAGAAAAACAGGGTGTTGTGTTTTCTAATGTATATTTCAGGATATCTCATATATAAAGTATCCCAGGGCTCCCAAGTGTAAATGTAGTACTGGTTTGTAAATGTATTTACATGTGGTGTAAGTGTTGGACGTGTGTGGGTCACTGATGACATTAATGGTAGATAATATGTATCTGTCTAAAATGATGGAATATCTAGATGCTTATTTTTCTATCCTAAGATCAATATACTTGATCTTATATTGTTTCCCATGTTATTTATTTCAGGTCTTGATATTTATATGACCTGTAATCTAACCCTTCTGATCCTTTCTGAACATGTTTGAATATATTTATTTCTTCCTTGATTATTCCAGGTATTTTTAAACCCATGTTGGCAATGCACATAAATCTTTATTTAATGATCCAAGGTCTGCGTCACTGAAACTCCAGAATCTGCTCCACTGATACTCCAGGGTTTGCTCCACTGATACTCCAGGGTCTGCTCAACAGATACTCTATGGCCTGGCATACTCATATTCCATGATTTGCACCACTGCACTGATACTTCCCAGCTTAGTTAACTGATATATCACTTCTGAGTCTATTGATACTCCATGACCTTGTCCACTGGTACTCTAAGATCTACTCCACAGATACTCCAAGAGCTACTTCAATCATTCTATGGGGTGTGATCCACTTATATTCCAGGGCTTGGTCCATGATTACAGAGGATCGAGTTCTAGTAGTTCTCCACTTGGCTCTTGCTTGTTAATCTATCTCATCTCCTGGCTACCAGATGATAAACTGTGGATCTCACCTCTCCGATTGGAGCTTAGATATCTGGGTTGGGCTCTCGGGGCTTTGCCATGGGGCAGCTTTGGGCCTTATTCTCCAGTGGTGAACCCTACATACTTCACACAGCACAGCCAAACCCACTCAGACCTACATCAAGGCTAAGAGCACCTTTAGGCTCCTATATTAAAATCCACAGTTTGGTTAACCAGTAAACCTTTTTCACATCTGTGCAGCAAAAGAAAATAATCCCTTTGAGTGTTTAAAAAACAGTGCATGTGTAGGCCTACACCCACATTTCCATAAATCTGAGCTGTCACAATGTCTGTTGTAAAAAGAAAAAACGCCATACAGATAAAACTGAATTGACTTGAACTGAATTGGTTGGAGATAACAGCATCCTATATGAGCCTCTTCAGATCTATTCAGAATAATATGCCCTCGCATATGCAGGTGGCAAAGCATAAAGACGCTTGCTTTTTTATGCCACTGGTTTGCACTGTTTATGACATAAGGATTACATAAGCAGTGCATGATGGCTAGTTCTCTAGGGGCTACAATATCATGCATTGTAAATACCTGCAGAAGAAACAAAGCTGTGAGCAAATTATCTGGATTGCCTTGGCTTGCATGTATAACATGGCTAATGACAGTAAATAGCCATGGTGGGGTAATAGATTTTGTATTGTAATGCAGATTTCAGCATATCTCATGTATAATGCATCTTGAGGCTCTGAAGTGTAATTCTAATGCTGGTTTGTAAATGGATTAACATGTGTATATGTACTATGTGCATCACTGATAACATTAATGGTAGATAATGTGTATCTGTCTTAAATGACGAAACATCCAGATACCTGTTATGTTTCTTTCTTATGGTCTTAGTTTCACATAGAAGATTAGCTTATTTTGTTTTTCACGTTATTTCAGCACCTGGTATTTATGTTACCTGTAGTATAATCCTTCTGATCCTTAAAAAAACGCTAGTAATATACAGAGATCTTCAGATAAACCCCCTGGCCTTGTACACTGATAATCCATTACTCCAGGGCCGTATCCACTGATACTCCAGGGCTTTACTCTATTGATAGTCTAGATCCTGCTCTACTTAAACTCCAGATCCTGCACCATTTGATTTACATTTACATTTAGAGCATTTTGCAGATGCCCTTGTCCAGACTAACTTAAGAAAAGCTTTGTAGTCTCAATCAAATATCTATTCTCATGTGGTAATAGATAGGTCATTGTTATGAATACTATCAAGCCAAAGCCCTGTCTACAGGGGAAAGAATAAAGAATGTAAGTGCATATTTAAATGCTCAGTGCCTCAGTAAAAGAATGAGTCTTCAGTCTTCATTTGAAGTTTCAGCTACATGGACAACCAGTGGAAGTTCATTCCACCGTGTGTCTCCACTGATTCCCTGTATCCTGGTCCACTTATACTCCAGGGTCTGCTTCACTACTGCAGCACCACTGATAATCCAGGGTCTGCTCTTATTTGCCAATACTCTAGTGCTTGGAGCTCCATGATGAAAGATGATCAGGTTCTAGTAGTTCTCCACTTGGCTGGATCATTTATCTCATCTCATGGCTACCAGATGCTGGACTGACTGTGGATATCACCTCTCTGTACGGTGCTCAGATATCTGGGTTGGGCTCTTGGGGCTTTGCCATGTGGAAACTTTGGGCCTTATTCTTCAGGGCTGAGCCCCACAAACTCCACACAGCACAGCCAAACCCACCTCTTTCAGCAAGGAGGGAAGGCTACAGCTACCAAGTCCCCAGATTAAAATCCACACTGATTGTTTAACCAGTAAATATTTCACATCTGTGCGGCAGAAGAAAATGATCTATTTGAGTGTTTAAAAAAGTGTTGGCCTAGACCCACATTTCTATATGCCTGAGTTGTTATAATGTCTGTGGTAAAAACACCATACAGCTATAAATGAACTGATCTAAACTGAATTATATCAAGATAACATCCTGTATGGGCCCTATTCGGATCTGTTTGGTACAATATGTTCTTGCATGTGCAGGTGGCAAAGTATAAAGATTCATGCTATTTTTGCACCACTGGTTTGCTCTGTCTGTGACATGGGTATTACATAAGCTGTGAATGATGGCTGCTTTTCTAGGGGCTACAATTACATGCTCTGTAAATACCTGCAGAGAAAACATAATGAAAACGTGAGC
>JAOXYF010000015.1:11278307-11289369 GCA_028565775.1 Sternarchorhynchus goeldii
CATTTGCTCCTATTCCTTACTGGTCAGTTTCAGAACACGAGGGCACTTGTTGAACAGACGTTGGAGAATTTACTCAGGTAGCAGAACATTTTTAGCATGACACCTGGTAGACACAAGGTTGCAAGTGTTGCGATGGTGTAAGTTTATCAGGCGCAGTGGTACTGGAGTTCAGAGACACACGTCACTGCCGGGATATAGTCCAACGCCTGGAAATATCCAGCCAATAGCAGCCTGGTGATGAGAATTTGACCATTAATGGTTAGAAGATGGCGCAACACAAACTGTGAATGGCATCAGATGGGTATCCGTATATCTAACCGTATATCGACGAGGTAGGTGTTTCTAAAAAAAAAGCGACTGGCGAACATATACCCTGAGTTACCATTTTATTCAGCGTACTATATGTCTACTGGCTACCAGTCCTTTTTTGGTGAGTTCTGTGTGCTCAGAAGTTACGTGATGATAACTTTTTTGCTCTCTACATGTTCTCTGTACCATGTTTCCATGTACATCTCATGAAACAGTGTAAAGAGAGATGAAGAGTAATTACATATCAAAAGAGGTATACTGTAATTACAATACAATGTTCCAGTACAACCATTCAACTAATGCTAGAGCACAACTAATGCTGGAGCCAGGAGTGTTGGATTACATCGCCCAGCTGATAGCAACCATGCACTCTAGAGGAGAACTTCATAGACCACCATGCAGGTGGTCTATGAAGTTCTCCTCTAGAGTGGGTGTGTCTAATAAAATGATCCCTCAGTGTGAAGTATACAAATTGTCTATAGATATTCAATTCAACAACAAAAACATGTCACTTGCTGACTGATTTCATTGCTAATAATCACTGTCAGCTTGCTGGCTCTCACAAAGCAACGATGGGGGCTGACACTGAGCCGACAGCAAGACAAACTCCGGTGTGTGCGCTTGCTGTTCTGGTTCAGCGTCGCAGTCGATGAACTAGGTGTGCTGCTCACTTGGAATTCCCATTTGTTTTCGCAATGTTGCCCATGTTGGAGGAGGGAGTCGCTGAACGCCGAACATAACATTAACCCAGGCTGCACTCGAGCGTTCCTTCACGCAAACCACACGCACGCAGGCGCACCGTGTGTAGAGGCTCACGGAGAACGGCAGAGCAGCCACGGGCATTATTACCAAGCTCTGAATGATAACTCCGCACATGAGGCACCAGTATATGTGAGGTATTGATTTGTGAAGTAAGATGCATCGGGAGTCTCTCAGTGTAAAAATGTCGATTCATATTTGTAATGTTAATAACTCAAACCCCAGTCTCCACACACTTTACACAGTTATTTTTTTTCAGTTAGGTATTTGTGCATGCCTGGTGAGCTTCTGAGGAGCATGAATGAAGCTATGTTACACTGCTTTGTAAGTGGTGGTGGTTTTCACTCCAATATGCTGACACCTACAGGATGAGCCCAGCATTGCAGGCAGGCTTGACGAATGAAAGAATGCTTCTGATGACACATCTCAGTAACAGAGGGCTTCATATCTGGCCTCGCGACTTTCTCTCTGACGGCCTTCGCTTCACCTCCGACTGATGACATCCGCGGGTAACCCGGGTCCCGCTCTTGTTTTTGTTTTGCAGAAATTAGAAGCTCATGATGCAACGGACAGCAACGGCTTTATAATCTTTAAAATAATATAATTCCCTTGCAAAAAAAAAAAAAAAAAACCAAAAACGTAGAGAATACCTAAAATGCAATGTTAAGATTAGGGATTTTTAGTGCAACTGCTATGTTCTGTCTCCAGTCAGATTTTAATGACTTGGGCCCTGAGGCTGTTGAGTTCATTTAGTCTCTCCCTTTAAACTGACACATTTTGGTTGTTATCCATTTGTGCAGGGCTTTCTTTGCTTTTACAGTACTTTGAATCCTTCTCAGATGTGAGAAGCGAGAGGAGTACCAAAGATCTCCGTAAGGCAACCCCGTCCGCTGGCAGCACGTACAAATAGCCTTCCTTCCAGCCTTTGCTGTAAACCATGCACTCCATTCACAAGCTTTCTATCCAGAATATGCTTATCGCACTGTATGTGTAGCTGCAGATCCCTGAGGAATTTGGTCCAGGGCAGGAGCTGTTCCTCATAGAAAGGAAGCTTCTGTTCTCCATCCTAATGCTGCGTTAGTGGGAGGGGTCGCACTGAGAGGCGTGACCTCATCGTTTACGTCTCTGCTGGGTCTCAGATTTGTCGAAAGTTGCAGCATCCGAGTCTTGAAGCAAAACTTGCAGCTTAAATGTCAATAATGTAGAGGAACCTATAATCAACTGCAAAAGTTATTAAAGATTTTTCTTATAGTTTGAATTTTGATTGAATGGGTTAAGTGGCACTGCATGTACAAATGACCACTGAGCTGTAATGGGAATGGATGGTTTTAAGGGACTTGCTGTTTTCAAGGATACAGTTTCAATTGGCCATTGTAACATCCTTTGAGCAGGGGATGATTATTATACAACACTTCTGAATAGAGTTGCTGCATTCGAATCGCCTCAGTACAAAAACAAGGACCACTGGTAATTAGGGTGTTCATTAGAGCTTTGCTGGTGTCTGTCAGATCAAGCTATTAAAGATAATTGATAACTGATCACAGAGGGAGGGAGTGCCTGGATTTGTTTGTCTACTTCAAGTACAGACTCTCCATAAAAGCAGGGTGGAATTATTTTAAGCATTCAGAAGGGTGATTGTTCTTGGGAATTACCAATCAATCTTGGAGGTGTTCACTGTGCAGATGAATCGTGGCATCAGTTTTGCATGCAAGGTGCCATGCAATCATTAGCTGTAACGTTCCCCGGAGCTAAGACAGCCGCAGAAGCTAATCATTAACTGTAATGGTCGTTTATGGGATGTAATGGACACACTTCATAACTGTCAGAATCTGGGACCAATGTACAGAGTTTTATTGGCCAGCTACTGAGTAAAGCTCTTCATGGGAGACACGTGAAGCAGCTGTTTCTGAGAACGTTCTCCATGGTGATAACGCCCCAGATCCCAAACAGCTCGTTCCTTTTCAGAGCGCCATGCTGCGTCTTTCTTTAGCGCGTTAAAGAAAAAGCGGGCTGGCACAATGAGGGGGGGCATCTCAGGATCGGCTCCTGAGCCTCTGCGTGAGAGGGAGCACCTGCGTTCGATCTGTCATCTTTATTAGCCCGAGCATACTAAGCCCAGCTCTCCAGGCGTTAATCCTCAGCTAAAGAAACAGCTTTAAAGGAACTAAACATCAAAAGCAGCCTGGTGTGCTGGTGGGGAAGCTTTCACCAGCTTCAGCCTTGCCTATTTCACAGGTCTTTCTGAGGCTCAGGGATGAAGTGGAAGTTAAACTTAAACTTGCTCTGTGTTCTTCCCTAAGTCTTTGACCTTGTTCAAGATTTCCGTAATAATCCGTTTTCAGATGTGAGAGGATCTCCCCCAGCATTCTGGGGGGTGTTGGGGAGGGTGTACGCTCCTCTCAACAGTGCCATGTAGTTCTCAAACCCGGCTCTGACTGCCCCGGTGTTGTCATCCCTAGCCGAACCAGGTGGCCACCGCAGACAGTTGTTCCGAAAAAAGTCTTTTTCGACGTGCTTTTCTAATCCCGCAGCTCGGTTGCCGTTCCCATACTCGTGCCTTGCGCCTGCCCACTTCTCTACTGTGTTCCTGTTGAAGAGCCGGTCTGATTGAGAGAGCTGTCACCACTGTGGCAGCATTAGTTCCTGCAGCAGGGCCTATTTAAATGTAGCAGCCGACACAACTAGGTTTGGAAGTGTTCCGGCTGCTTCACGCTAATTAAATTCAGCGACTGCACTCTCTTTTCAACTGACTAGGGGAGCGGTTTCTCATCTTTTCCGCTCCAGTATCGGTTTCTTGCTGATTCACTTTCAGAATAAGGAAAATTACCTCAGTGGTTGAAAAAAAATAAAATAAATAAAAACGACTCAGTGCAACAAGATAAGCGGTGAATGCAGCTTCTCGGCGAACGTCATGCAAATGCACACGTGCTCCCCTCCGCTGCCGCATGGATCGGTTGTGAAGAACCATCAGTGCAGGTGTACTGAGCTTAAGGTTACCATCTTTTAGCTCTCTTAGCGTGGTAAATGTCAGCATTATCTGCCACGTTCTGCCTTGAGGTGGCATGACTGTTTTAGCTTTTAAAAACCTCACAGTATAGTGAGTATAGCTATGTGTCACGGTGTAGACACGTATAGAGTACAGTATAGTTGAGTATCACGGTGTAGACATGCATAGAGACTCACTGTATAGTCACGAGACGTTTAGACCAAGAGAAAAACTTGCAAACCATGCATTCTGCTGGGTTTTATTGACTCTATCGTAAATGATGGGAAACAACAAATTTAATAAGGTATGGGCTGAAAAATAGAGAACCTATTCTGAAACCTAATGGTTGGGTGAAGAAAACCAATATGTAGTATATCATTCAGTGAGCTACAGACCTCAGTAGTGTAGTTGGAATAATTGCCTTTATTAGTGAGAAAGTGAATGTAGAAGTCTAGCCAACAGGAACACTTACTACTGAGTGATAGCACACAGAGATTGCTGAGAGCATAAACATTTAATCTGACAGTTGTCTTCACATGACACTTTTACAGGTGTATCCATTGTTCTTGGCACTGACAGAAAGGCCAACTCAGATTCCAAAGCATTTTGAGCAAAAGGGTACATTTAAGTATTGTATTAAACTACAATATCCATAAAGAAAATGATATACTGCTGGTTATCACAATGGCATCTATAAGTACAAATATGTCTCTTCACTACTACACAGAAATTCCTTCTGGTAATAGTTTAGTAGTCCATTGATTACCAGTTAAAGCATATTCAGTGTTCTAGACAGAAAATGGGTTAATTCCTTCCTTCATGAAATGTTCTTCTCAAGGTAGAGGATGTTTTATACCCTCAGCAGTACAAAGAACTAATAATGGTATATGGAAGTGTTTTTTTTTACCACATGAAGAAAAAGAGTGTAGGAAAACACAGCACACTCTATTTTTGATGCTCCCATTGTGTTTCTGAAGACAATACAGGGCTGACCTCTTTGAGTCAGTGAAGAAGCATTGCTCAAATATGAACGTTTTTATAGAACTGCAACATGCCATGATTCTTCTTCATGTGTTTTTCAGGCGTACAGTTTATTAAGATTCGGATGGTCAGATTTAATATCCTTGGGTATTAACAGCATCCAGTATAAACAGGAAAACTGAGAGTCTTTGACTCTCCCTCTTTTCCACAGGAGCCGTTCTACCGATCCTTTCCCTCTACTGCTTAAAGCGCTTTACCTTTCCCTTGCCTCCAAGGATGAAGAAGAAGACGAAAGAGTAAAAGAGCAATGTTTTTTTAAAGACTACACATGCTTGAGGTGGGGCACAAATGAAACGGAGTGCGTAGAAATATTTGTTGCTTGATTTATAGCTAGGGGTGAATTCTGCGGCAGGGTGGAAGATTACGGCGAGAGCCCCCCCCCCCCGCCACACCGTGCAGTGCCTCACACATGCCGGCCCCTCTAGACAACCGCGCACATCTCGACGGTTCACGCTGCCAATTAGGCAACCTCACCGGCACGTGCTCGTTCTCATCTCACACCTCCACGAGGCCCAGTCCTGGGACACACGTTGCCGTGGCTCTCATTTGAAGATGCACGAGCACAGACCTCCAGAGGAGTGCTGCTCGCTCACTGCTTCTCTTAGCATACGTAGTGGAAACTGTTTACAGAAGAAGTGTTCTTGCTTTGTCCTTTAGCTGCTGATAGATAGTAGCATCAAAAAAACAATGCTTATATAAAATGCAAATGTGCTTCCAAAATGCAAAATTGCTTCCAATTTCTATTTCCAATATAAAATATACATTTAATTCAATTGTAAAATCATAATCATGTTTTGATTTAGCTGAAATGAAAATATAATGAAGTTTCTGGAGTGTAATTCATTATCATCTACTAATGTTTCTAATGAGTATTTGAATTCCTGGATGTGATATAACAAGCATTAAACATCTGTTTGTGATATACTGACCAAACACCTGGATGTGATGCAATAAACGCTACACATCTGATTGTGATTTAGTAAACACCAAACATCTGGATATGATGCAATAAACACCAAACATCTGGATGCGATGCAATAAACACCACACATTTTCATGTGATATAATGAATGCCACACATCTGGATGTGATGCAGTGAATGCTACACATCTGGATGTTATATAATGAACACCATAAAACTGGATGTGATATAACAAGCACCAAACATCTGGATGTGATAGATTTATATGTTTTCTGTCACAATAGAATCATAACAATATAATTTCAAACAAAAGCAGTCCATTTTTTTTAAATAAATGATACAGACCTAATTAAATACTGTTATAACTAGCTTTGCCCTCTTATGAGATATGCAAGTTACTGTTGGAGATTCAGCAAACAGTCCCCTGTGGTAAAGTCCCTGGGTGGATTCTGTGCAGCATTTTGCAGTGGTTCAAGAGGTTAAATTTAATACACTGCAAGCTCTCCTAGTGTTGTACAATCCAGTATCCTTCTTGTTACCGTGCACTAGGGTTTAACACTAAAAACATCCAATAAATGTTTGGAGGTTATAGATTGAAAATAGTAGGCAAATTAATTGGTTAAACTATACTTAATAACAGACATTAAGATACAGTGCACTGTTGATTATAGTTGTAATGTAGACTTGAATGACAAATAGTAGCTTGGCAATAGCCTTAGCAATGAGGTGATTTTAATATTAGTCCATGAACACTAATCCAGACTAGAGTGAAATCAAATTACTAAGGAACACAGACATATTGCGTTTTATTGAAATCATTATTGGTGATTAGAATCTTGTTGAAAATAACATAATTTATATGTTTGAGAAATTATGTTAAATAGGATGTGTTTTTGTTGAATGTGAACGGAAGGCCCTCGGAGAGGCTGGTGTGGAGAAGTGTTGTGAGCAGATGGAGCAGTGGTGAGAGGAGACCTGAATGTAGGTGTTTGTACCTGTGCCGGGCTGCATGGTGACCCATGCCGTGAGTGGGCAGATAGAGCTGAGACACATCTCATTACTGTGAGCTCCCACGCTTCCTCAGCAGATGGAGGACACGCACACACGCACGCACATACTGGAATCCATGTAACCTGTTATTCATTTACATAGAGGAGAATAGATGACGGCCTGGATGGATTGAGGTGTGTGGGGTGAGTGGACTTTCGAGGGAATTGTCGAAAACCCACTCAACTGACGTAAATGCCGCTCACCTGGAGGAGAAGCCGGATTGTCAGCATGTGGTGGACTTCCCTCAAGCTACCCGCCCTGACCCCCCGACCTCCACACCAGCTCCGGCCTCTGCCCTTTTATTGCTCAGCGGGGCCCTGGGTCAAGAGCCTCTTTCGGGTTCAGACACAGAGCAAGAGAACTCTCACCGACCACTGCCCGAGCTTTGCCCTCTCTAACTGACAAAGCACAATAATCCATATTAGATGCTCCGCTGGCTCCTGAACCCACTGGGGGCCACAGTCGATTGTCTGTGCTCCAGCTTCCTCAAACGGAGCCCCATGTTGGGTGATTGACAGACAGATTGTTCTAGGCTTGTTCTTTCAGTTTTTTTTTTTTTGTACACAGATTGTTTTTCACTTGGTGCAGAAGGAGACTCTCCCTACACGCGTGCCTCCCTCACCACAGTGGGGAGAGCGGATGGGGGTCGGGGCGTGAGCTTGGGAGTGTTGGGAGCAGTGATTTTATCTTTAGGGGGGAGAGCTCCTGCAGCTCGCCACGGAGATTGAAGCTCGGTGTATGTGTGAGGAAACGCTGGAACAGGGAAGCAGAAGTCCATCCTGGATCAGCCAATCTACTCCTGGATGATCCAAATGGATGAGCCCTGAACAATACAGTCTATCCCTGGATAGCATGTCTGACTGGGAAGTTTACTGGGCTACTCAAGCATATCTGATTGAACACTGCAGGTTCAATAATCAGGCTAGTGTGGGCTAGGAGCCAGGTGTTGTGACAGGACACCACTCAACAGGCTTTCATCTATGTCAGCTGGTTTTATTTAAAAATATGGTCCTTTGTTAATTTATTCATTATACCCATCTCAAAAACTGTGTATAGAAATATCTTGAAATAGATTTAAAAACTGAAAGCAGTGGCAGAACCATGAAATGGATGGTTTCACACACACACACATGCAGACACCTAGACTAACACACATTCACACACAGACACACACACATGCACACACACATGCAGACACCTAGATTAACACATGCACACATATATGCACACACATATGCCCACACACACATGCGTACGCACCCACACACACACACACGCACACTCTTCCGCACACACATGTGCACAAACACACACACACGTGCACATACACTCACACATACCCACATGCACACACACACACACACACACACACCCATACACACATGCACACACACATACACACACCCATACACACACACACACATAGTTTTCATTTAATCAGTGTGAACAAATAGTCCTCTATTAAAACTCATACTTAATGGTCGGTAACGCACTTTCTGTGACATAAATTGGCACTTTCAGTCGTAACTATTTTTCCCACTTTGAACTGAATCCTGAAGTCCACTAAAGCTTGTGAATAAGGCACACAAAGGGATCCCTTACTCCCACAAACTCCGTAATTAAATGTAGACAGTGTCAAAAGAAAGCGGATTAGGGGAAACCAATTACCTCCTTGTTCAAAGGGTTTTTTTTCTGCGTTGGAAAGGCTAAAGAATAGATGATTATGATTTAAATGGTGTCTATTGGCATGCAAGGAGGGATGTGGGTTTGCTTTTTCTTCAAAGGTCTTCCATTGGCATTCAATAGTTTTTCAGAACAGTCACCATGGAAACCAATGTAATAATCACACAAGAACAGTTACAAGGTTCTTTCCACAGGGAGAGCTGTGCAGTAAGATAACCATAGTCTCAGTGTGTGTGTGTGTGTGTGTGTGTGTGTGTGCGCGTGTGTGTGTGTGTGCACGTGCTTATGTAGGTATGTGTGTTTGTGTGTTTGTATGTGCATCTTAGTGTGTTTGCATGTGCCAACAGATGATGAACTGTAAACTGAAGACAGAGTTCATCCTTAGACGCATTACTGCTGATATTCCTTGGCGCAGAACCAAAGATCAGGCCCCATGGTGGTTTACGGAGGAGTGCAAGCACAAACATATTGCTCTGACTGCAGAGTGCCTCTAATAAGGGTTTGCTGTGGATATTTGTTTCCCGTAAATGCTGTGCTCAAAGTCAGGGGAATTAATAATCAAAATTATCCAGCACTGCCCCAGGGCAGTTATGAACTGGCAAAGGAGAGGTGTTATTAATACTGCTCAGCCATATGAAAATAATTACGCAGTGATAACAGTGTTGATGAGAGGTTCTGAAACAGGTCTGGAGAAACCTGACGATATACACAACAGGCCTCCAGACAGTTGTCGTGAATCATTCTTTTCTCTAACATGAATCCACTATTCACCGGTAGGAAGGACTGCACAAACACGTGGGTGGATTCAAAGACGGCAGTCGTGGTGTTTTTTTGTTTCGTTTTTTTAATCCATCAAAAGGACCCTTTGAGGTCGGAGGCGCTGCGCCAGCAGCAGCGGTGTGAGGGACTACACCTCGCCGGTGTTGGTGCTGGCCTCTGCCCACACTGGCCCACGTCAGAAGGGCTCACTCCACTCATAAGGTCACTCTATTTGCCACCTTTGTGCCACCTTTAGTGCCACCATGGCAAGGTTCCCGAACACTGGAAAGCAATTTAACGGAGCAGTTTTAACAGTGGCTTGGACGGAGGACTTAGGGTGTATGGTGTAAGACGGGCCCCACGCCGCCAACACCCCCCTCCCCTGAGCCAGGTGCTCCAACTGAGGCGCGAGGCGAAGGATCCGGGGCACGTGGCTGGGCGGATCTGGGATTGACTCTGTCTGAGCGTGGAGATTAGGCTCGCTGGAGAGAGGAGCAGGCAAGATCAGAGACAGTGACAGAACGGGCTCTCTGCCGGCCCCGCCTCCCTCCCCCTCCGTCCAATCAGATAAACAAAAGCCCATGGAGCGCTGATTTATAGTGTGCGCAGAAAGGCCTGACAGCCTCTCTTCTCATCAGGAGAAACCGAGGCATAATTAACAGGAGCAAGGAGGAGTGGAAGTACCAAATTTCAATATGCGGGGTGGGGTGGGGGGCAGTTTAAACCACCCAGGTAGCACCAGGAGATGGAGTCCTCAGAATGTAGAACTGCCACCTTCAGACGTCACTCAACGGAGAGATTGAAAGAAAGCAAGCAAGAAAGAAAGTGAGCAAGAAATATCTGAGCGACTGGTTCCATTTCACGGAAGACAATGAGGGATTACATTGCTTTCTGTGCCCTCAATCTCCTCCCTCTCTTTCACCCTCATATTCTCTCTCCCTGCTTCTGATTCGCTCTCCTTCTAATTCCCTCTGTTGTTTTCATTCCAATTCCCCTTTGTGTGCTTGGAGAGAGGCTGGCTGATGAGTCGGTCAGGCGCACCAGCAGGGAGAGAGCCGGCGTCATCCTGCGAGGGGCCGGCCACTCGGGCGCTGCCCACGGGAGCGACTCCGTCCCCCAACTCACAGGATGAATTTTGCATGAGATGATTAGAGGGGAAATTGTCCGGGCTCCTCTTCAGCAAAGCGCCTGTGATTCTCTGGTGTGAGAGAAAGAAA
The DNA here is from genome assembly GCA_028565775.1 of Sternarchorhynchus goeldii. Lineage (NCBI taxonomy): Eukaryota > Metazoa > Chordata > Actinopteri > Gymnotiformes > Apteronotidae > Sternarchorhynchus > Sternarchorhynchus goeldii. The sequence continues at coordinate 11,289,034 of JAOXYF010000015.1, forward strand.
GAGAGAGAAAGAGAGAGGGAGAGAGAGAGCGAGAGATAGAGAGAGAGAGAGAAAGAGAGAGATAGAACTCACAATGGCCCCTAGTTGGGCGGTACCACTGCTGGCTATAGAGCATCAGTCCCCTCCCTCTCTAGACTTCCACTGCCTAAAGAGTGGTGCAGAGCCCTTTGAATCAAATACCTGCTCAGTCATTATCCAGACTCTTCACACCTTGGGTAAAATGGGTGCTTCCCCTGCTCAGCAGATCAAATTAAATACGACAGCATGACATTTACACAGACAGAGTTACTCTTCAGGTGAGATCGGGGAGGCCTTCCGTGGGGGGGGGGGGGGGGG
>JAOXYF010000015.1:11315162-11327662 GCA_028565775.1 Sternarchorhynchus goeldii
AGGAGGGAGGGAGTGTACAGTGTGATAGGAGGGAGGGAGTGTACAGTGTGATGGAGGGAGGCAGAGAGAGAGAGAGAGGCCCCTGCAAATAGGCACTCGAGTCTGCAGTACTTCTCTTGCGTACTGCTGGAGTACTGCACCTGTTTATGGAGAGTCTCTCTGGGAGTAGAGATGTTCTTGTTTATGGTTATGGAGAAACGTGTGGCAGAATTAAGCAGCTTCCTAAATCACAGTCCTTCTTCTTCCCAGCTGAGGAATTTAGTGACTGTGCTATCTCTCCAGTCCATCTACTGCAAGGGGAAGAATGGCTTTTATTTTGGAGTGTAATGAAGGGAGGTTACTTTTATTTTGGAGTGTAATGAAGGGAGGGTACTTTTTCCCAGGCCCAGTGTCATGGGGGTGGTAACTACTCCACATAAGACGGTGATATTTTTAATGTGTATTATTATGTGGGAGGTAAATGACTGGATGCATTAGGGATATTTATACCTTATAACCAGGCCTTATTTCATTGGCTGGATCTGTGATATTGGCTCCCAGAATTGATGCCCTCTAGTGTTTCATTAATTTACTGGTGAGCTCCATTATGTCACCCAGGAGCAATGACCTCCGCTGTTCGATTTGGCTGAGTGAACGGGGTCTTCCTGAAAGGGCGCTAATCATTGACTGACAGCAGTCGTTACAACAACACCAGCAAGTCACTGATACGTAATGCTACTCTCTGAAGTAGCTCCGCTGCGAAGGACCACTATTATCTGAGGGATTGTTTTAATGCTTATTACCACTTTGTTGCAATAACGAGGCCCTCTGCACACTATATACCCCGCCAGTCCACTTCCAGCTCACCGCTCCGAACACAGACTCGCTCTCATAAATAAATCTATGCATAATACGGAGAGACAGTCTTGCTTTCCAGCCAAATCTTCCCTTAATTAGCTGAGGAGAGCTACTGTTGCTCGAGCTGCTTGAGGGTGTCCTGTTGTTATCAAAGCGTGGAATTATTTCTTCACACATAACTAACACCTCGGTTTATTTTTAAGCTTCTCGCTGAGAGATGCTAATTATCAAAGGATAAACTCATCTTTCCCAGAAAGCTTCAAAACGAGGATAAACATTCGGCCAATTATTCTGTGATGTATGGACTTAATTATTTTTGTCAGTGAGGTCATTAGAGTTGCATAAACAAAATTGATAACTAGGGACTTTGAGGTTTTTCTACTGAATGTTATGTTTAAAGGGGTCACTTTGAGAACGCTGGCTTGGTTTTATATTTTGTTTTCCCCAAGCCGAAACACAAAACTTCTCCGGGCTGCGCTGGAATACACACTGCCCTTATATTCCCTCTCATGCTGCGAATGCTAAGATCTGCTAACCTGTGACACTGGAACGCCGGCGGTATCTGCTCCTGGATCCTCGTGGACCCAAGACTCAGGCCGTGGGTCTTTGGCCGCAGCTGCTTTGAATGTTCCTTTCCCAGCGTGCACAGGGGCGGCTGGAGTTCATCGCGAGGCCAGTGCAGATCTTCACAGGATGGTGCAGTGCGTTCAGATGCCAAAGAGTTCTGAATCTGACACTTTCTCAGGCAGGAAGACAGTTTCTTTACAGTAAGCACTCAAAAGCATGTTTAGGCCCACAACTTGACTACAATCGCATCTGCATTTTCCTTGATATTTGATATCACTCCCTTTTGTAAAAAATAAAAATTTAATACGTTTCAGTTTCATGTTAGGAGTATTTATTTGTTTGCTTCTTCTCTGTTTTGTTTTGTTTTGTTTGTTTTTAGTTAGGATGAGTGAATGTTGAGGTGGAGGTGGAACACAGGTGTTTCTGACGTTGGCATCCCAAGTGCTCGGTAAACACCACAGAACGACTTCAAGATCGCGTTTCTTCATTCACCACGTTTTCATGAAGACTCCAAGCCACAATAATGGCTGACGGCAGCCATTATACTGAAAAAAATCACGTCGGTCGTGCCGGTCCGCCGGGAGACGACCACGCGAGCCGTTTAGTCCGGCAGCGTCACTCGTTTGTCAAGGCAACACCTTGGAGGACCCAGAGACAGTGCAGCGAGGTGCGTCTGGGGAGAAGGATCTGAGCGCCGTAATGCGATTCGGCTGCGTGATTAAGAACGGGACCCACAAATCAGCATCCAGACAGCTCAATCTCCGATTATCAGCACACGCAGACGCTGCGTTTTCCAACCCTGCCCTCGGGGGGCGTGCTCCCCCCACTCTCCAAATCCCAATCAAAAGTGAGCCATCAGTGGAGCTCATGAACAGCAACAAGCACTGAGAGTGAAGAGGAGTGCTTTAGTTGTGCCATTTCTCTCATACACAGCCAGACAGAAACAGGCGCATCTCGCCTGGCTCTTCATAACTATCCATCCCCAAGGGACTTGACAAACAGTGCACTAAAATTACTTCCAGATACAGTTATTTTTCAAATCTCTCCCTAAATTGATGTTGCTGTTGATTTGTATGGGACGGCGGCTCGGGTATCTAGAGCAGTGATTTCTTTCTTGGGGTTTGGGATATATAACTAAAGACCTATTTTTTCTGTTTTGGAAGAAAAGTCCTCTTTTTTGCTGCTCATCTGGCTTGCCACAGGTTTAATTAAATCACCTTATTTATGGAGAGATTGGCTAGACAGGACTCATTTGTGAAATGGAGGCAGAGCTGCCTCACGGACTCACGCTTGGCCGATCTCCAAAAATAACCTGCATTAAAATGATAAAATGTTCACTGCATTCAAACTCAAGTTATTTTATGTTTGTGTGTGTCTGTGTGTGTGTATGTGTGAGAGTGTATGAGTGTGTGTTTGTGACGTGTGTGTGTGATACAGTGTATAAGTGTGTACTTGTGATATGTGTGTGTGTGTGTGTGTCTGAGTGTGCGCATGTGTATGTGTGTGTGTTTGTGTGTTTCGGGGTATGTGTGTAAGTGTGACACTATCAGTAGTAGAACAACCCCAATCAGCCTATTGGTTTGGCTCGATATAAAAGTAGGTAATGTTGCTTTATTGTGCATCCAAGCCTGTGTTCTGCTGAGAGCTGGAGGAAGAGGAAGAGCTGCCTGCCAAAGGAGAGCACTGGGGAACAGACTCAGAGAAGGCAGAACATCTGGCCTCGGATTTTTAATTAGAGTCAGTTCACCTCTGGGATTATTCTTACTTCAGGGTACGAGGGATTTCTCCTCCTAGTGGACCAAATGACAACAGTGTGAAGGCACCTGTATGCTTTTGCATGTATGTGAATGTGGATGTGTAGGTGTGAGTGTGTGTGTGTGTGTGTGTGTGTGCGCACATGTGTGAGTGTGTGTGCATGTGTGTGTGTGTGCGCGCATGTGTGTGTGTGTGTGTGTGCGTGCGCACATGTGTGTGTGTGTATGTGTGTGTACATGCAGGTGGGTGGTCGGTGGCTCAGTGAGTGTTATTTTATGTCTGTGTTCCAATTTCCTAGCCGCAACGCCTCAAAGCTGAGAGAGATCTAAGGAGGTAAGCAGGAGGGCAGCCACAGGCCCCGCCTCCTCTGGGTTCTGGTGGAATGCTGAAGGTTGATCTTGGCATGCGCTGCCATCAGAGGCCAGCAAAGTACTGGGACTTAGACTATTCTGGTTCAGTTACATATCAACCCTCCAAATTCACTCTAAAGCCTCTGCATGCATGAAAGACTGAGAAGCCATCCCTACCTCATCACCAGAGCCAAACAACAGCTGGGTTGGGGGGCGGGCATCTGGGTGTGGGAGCAGGCATTAAGGTGGTTGGAGAAGGTTGTTGTGCTGGTGGTGGTGGGGAGGTGTTGCCGGTAACTTGGGCAGCCCTTAGGCAAGACACAGAATTGATTTTGTTTCACTTAGCAAAGGTGTGCAAGCCTTGGCCCATCTGTGCTGTGAGCTGAGCGATGTCTGCTGGGAAGACCAGCTCGCGTTACTGCCTCAGATCCTGAAGACCACCCACATTACTGCCTCAGATCCTGAAGACCACCCGCATTACTGCCTCAGATCCTGAAGACCACCCACATTACTGCCTCAGATCGTGAAAACCACCCACATTACTGCCTCAGATCCTGAAGACCACCCACGTTACTGCCTCAGATCCTGAAGACCACCATGTGTTACTGCCTCAGATCCTGAAGACCACCCGCATCACTGCCTCAGATCCTGAAGACCACGATGTGTTACTTCCAGTGCTACCTGAAGACCAGCTCACATTACTGCCATAACTGCCTGAAGACCACCCTGTAATACTGCCTCAGCTCCATGGAGCCTGTGGTCACAAATAGGTTCAGGGCTCAGAGAGGCTGAGCAGGACTAGTGAGGCTGGGCGTGTTCACTGAGAGGACGTCCTGACGCACAGGTACGTTTCACTGAGAATAAACAATTGCAGGGCCTTCTTATTCAGCAAAACCCATTCCTATGAAACAACCCCCTACTGACTAAATCCACCCCATAAAACCCAGGAAGCCTTTTGGGAAACTTTTTTCTGGTTCTGCAGTCACTAGAAGTATATGTGTGAGGTCTGCTCTTTTAGCAGTCAAACCCAGCGCCTTCTCCGGTCTGCAGCAACTGCGCTCTGCCAGGGCTTGCCAGACCCCTCCAGCTGAGATCACTTCCTTGGTTCAGCGGCGCCGAAGAGCCGTGCGAGGGAAGCCACACAGGACCGTCGCTGTTCCTCATGGCCACATCACAAGCCATGGGCGCTCCGGACCAAGTCTAATTCCAGAAGCGACGACAAATCACGGCCCTTCTGGCTCCGCGGAGAGCTGTCAGTCATCCTCGGGCCAACACAGACATAATCATTGAGGGGGAATGAGGAACTTTTCATGTTTAATTAATAATGCTAATGAAACGTAATTAGCAGAGCTTATGAAAAATGCATTCAAATGAGAGATGAGCTTTATCCTTAAATAACAGACCTCCTGCACTGGATTTGGTGTCCTATTACATGCTAATTAGACTGCACTGGGGACTGTTAATTTAACGAGTGCACATCATTTTAATCTTCTGCATGGTGGTGAGGTGAAGGACCTGTGTGTGTCTGTGTGTGTGTTTGAGGTCTGTATCTGTAATAGAAGGAGAGAAAGACAGACAGAGAATCTCGGGGACGAAGCGTAAGGGAGTGAGTAACACCAGCGTAGCGGCTGGTCTCAGCCTTCTGCTTGTGGCACTGAGCGTGTTCCAAATCACCTTTTGCTATCCTTATTCTCCCTGCCATTTCTTTAGAATAAAAATCCTCACTCCATCCTCCGTTTCGAAGTTGAACTGATTTCTTTTTTTTTCCCCTCTGTTTTATGTCGTAGATTTCCCCACCGTCTCTGTGTGTGTGTGTGTGTGTGTGTTCACCGAGGAACGGACAGTAGTGTGGCAGTTTGCCGTATGCTCACCCACTGCAGCGGGAGGTAGACTGTCACATCGTGAGTGTCCTTCTCCCCCGCCTGCCTAACAGGCCAGTGCCAACCCGGCTCATGCGTGGAAAATGCCGTTATGCCCCACAGGGAAGGTCTTGTGATCAGTCCTCTCTCTCTGTGATCTCTCCCCAGAGGACTGATTCTATCTGCACATAAAGCCATTAGCTAGATCTGCATCCCGAGATACACACTGCCCCAAGCAGTTTGCTTTCTCTGGAATTAAATGCATATTTATCCATGCTTTAAGAGGGATCCCACAGCATATGGTAAAGTTTAATATATTATTATTTTATTCACCTTAGCAAAGGCTAAGCTTATGCGTAATACCTTTGACACAATGCCTCCAGATGTGTGGATCTGTGGGTGTAATGCAGTATGCATAACTATGTGTATGTGTATCTGTGTCAGTTTTTCCTGTGCACACAAGTGTGTGTGTGTGTGTGTGTGTGTTATGTGTGTGTTCTTTCTTCAAAGTGTGTCTTGCATGCATTCTCCCTCACATGGACTGTGAGCCTGGCAGACGCCAGCAGGGGTTGGTGTGTTGCCATGGAGATGTAAGGCAGGCTTGAAAGAGCAGCAAGGTTTGCCCAACAGGACTCTGTCTTAAATGGACTGAAGAAGCACAAGTGAAACTCCCCCTCTCTCTCTCTCTCTCTCTCTCTCTCTCTCTCCCTCTCTCTCTCTCTCTCTCTCTCGCTCTCTCTCTCCCCTTCTGTCTCTCGCCATTTCATTACAGACTTGACTCCATTTGCAGACATCCACACAGTTTATCACAGAGTAACTGTTTTCCTCCAGCATTGCAGCGTTTGGCAACACCGGTAGAAACCGATGCTTTATTTGTGATTCATCATTATTATTTCCTATTACATTACGTTATCAAATGTATTGTTTTGGTGAAACGAATACACATTACATCTATCCTTTACGGATAACATTTGACATGATCTTATACAACTATTTCTAACACAACAATCTACCCCTGCACCTAACCCTAATCATAAATATCCATCCCCTGCAGATACTGTACTCCCTAATCCTGACCTAAACCACTCAGTAGGCTGTTCTCTGAGCATATCACACAGCCAGGCACATTGTTTGGACAACATGTTGCATCTCTTTGTCATAGAAAGGACATATGTAACACTGGTCTGGTTCCTTACACATTTAGCCAAGTACATAGCTAACTAACACATTGGCATTCTCATTGCTGGGCTCGATATGTTACTAAATAGCAATGCTAATTCAATGCTCAATCTTAAATGCTAGCTGTAGGACTGAATCCCTCATTGGGATTAAATAAATGTTGTAAAACTTGCATTCAATGTCGAACATTAACGCAGATGGTACTGTTATACTATACGTGCTGCTGTCCAGATTAGCAAGTATCACACTATCTTTATTATTGTTGTTGTTGTTGATGTTGTTGATGTCAGTATTAAAACTCATTGTTTACTGTATAAATGCTGTATTTTGCAGGCATGTTTTGATTAGTGTGGTTTCTTTGAAGCTGTACTCATTAACTACAAAAGATATACCGCCTTCACCAAGCCAAGCTTTCTTGAAATTTGTATTAGTCTATTTAGAAGGATTCATTAAATAGTACATTTAAATTTCACAATGTGGATAAATAACAGAAACCCCAGTGCTCGTCCTGTATCCTACGTTCAAGGAACAGACAGATTTTCTTATCCAGTATCTCAGACTTTTCCTGGAAAGGTGAAGAATATTATTTCCCAATAACTGGTATACAGCCCGTGGTCCACTTTATTAAACATGGGTTAATGAAGTACGTTAACCACACAACCCTGACCACATCCTGTGCCTGCATCACCTGTGCTCAAATATGCATAAACAGTGGAAGTTAGATTGTTTAGGGTACTGGTTTGGGCTACTGGTTTGGGGTTCTGGTTTGGGGTACTTGCTTGGAGTGGTTCAGTCTCTGTATGAATGCAGTCAGATATGTGTCTGCATTTTTGGCATTCAGTCAGAGTCTTTCATGATGGATATGGGACTCCAGCGTGTCTCATCTCCACTCCTGTTTGTGGTTTTCATGGACAGGATAACCAGACACAACTGAGGACAGAGCGGTGTCCGGTATGGTGGGCTAGAGGGGACATATCTGTGAAATGCAGATGATGCTGACCTTCTATGTCCCATCCGGACCTAAGGCCATGAGTAACGGGTAGTGACAGAAAGAATAAGATTACAAACACGATCGGTGGAAATAAGGTTTCTCTGCAGGGTTGCTGGACTCTCGCTCCACTGCAGGGTGCAGAGCTCTTTAGGACCTCGGAGTAGAGTAGATGCTCACCAAGATCGAAAGGAGCCATTTAAGGTCATTTAGGCATCTCGTAAGGGTGCCTTCTAGCTGGCTCCTGCTATAGCACTTCCTGGGTCCCACTGGAAGGAGTCCCAGAGGCAGAACCTGGACGGCTGCAGGGATTATATCTCACAGCTGGCCTGGGAGTACGTGGGTGTTCCACAGGAGTGGTTAGCATGGCTATACAGGAGTTGTTAGCATGGCTATACAGGAGTCGTTAGCATGACTATACCCATATCTGCTACCAAAAAGTCTATATTGGGACTATACACATGTCTATACACATGCACGCATATTTGTTTTGGTTTATATCTTGTCAGGTTTTTAATGCACTGTATCAGCTGTTCTAGATGTATATCTTATTTGTACAATTCAGAAGCTGTCTGTTCCACTGACTACATAGGCTGTAGATTTACGTGTGTGGAATAGCTAGTTTCCGGTCCTGGCTATGGGCTAAACAGGTGGTTGTGACAGTCCTGTTACTCTCATCCTAATAGGCTGTCTTATGTGTGGTCCCAGTACAGTATCAGAGTATTGAAGCCAAATGTGTAACTGATGCATTCATTTGTTCTAACAGAATGTACCAATTTCATATTTTGATTCACCTTTTTTTTTCTATTGTGATACATGTATTTAAAATCTGCTTCCAAATTGAGCAATTGGCAAACGCATGGTGGTGGCGAATCGAGCAACTCGCAAATTGAGAACCCAGGAAAGTTGATAAAGGAACGCACTGTTGCACCCTTTGACTGAGAATGTAATGTCAGGGTACAAATCTCTTACCCCTAGCATCTGTGCTCTGGGTTCAAAAACTCTCTCAGCAAAGCTGGAGGCAAACTATGAACTCGTAGTGGACAGGCATTTTAATTATGGTATATTGCCATGAGTAAAATCAGCACTGGTGTTTTATTGCTGCCTCCCTTCCCTTGGAAAACCTCAGCCGACGGCTTCTTCAGTAGGGGAATCCTGCCTTACAGAGTCAGTCCTGTTCAGCAGCAAACACAGATGTATGCTGACTTTTTCTCACAGCTTTGCATGCATCACAGGTCACCGGCTGACATTCTACATTTGTTGAGACAAACGCGAGTTATTTATACAGAATAATGCACTTACGTACACTGTTCTCTCAGAAATCTTTACTTGTAGACGCAGAGAAATGACATCCGCGTTGAAATGCGTTGGTTGAACGTGACCTTTTCAGAACGGAATCAAGCCTGACACGGATTAAATTAATATCTCAAATCAGTCTGAGCGATTTGCTCATTTCGCACGTGGTGTTTTTATAAACGGAATGCGCCGCGAAAGGTAACCAGGCAACAGAAACCTGTGGGTTTGCGACGGTGGCAAATGGGAGCGAGTGTATTTAAATTAGATTAAAGCATCAAGGAGTTGCAGTTGGTGAACTGTGTTTTATTCTTCTGCCCTACATTTCGTTTTTATCACCAGCCTATTAAGTCCTGCAAAAATCTGCCAGTCCTTCAATGTGTTTTTCTCTTTTTTTTTTTAACCACTTTTCTGAGAGCCACCCCCCCCCTCGCCCCCACCATGTCACACTGTACTGAACACAGACAAAAGCAGAGGAGGGAAGAGCACTTGTGCCATGGGAGAGCAGGACACGCAGGAAGCAGAACACCGCCATGATTGAGGTTAGTCTCTCTGCCCCGCCGCTGCACGTTAACGTGACGCCAACAGAAGTGGAAGGGGGTCAATGCTCTTCACGGTTTGAGACGTTTTCGCACTTTTGCGCCTGAGAGCAGCGTCCCCCTCCACCGTGGGCAAGTGCCTGTGAGGTGTCCAGGTAAGTAGTTCACATCTCCACATCAGAGAGCAGGTGTCTTGAACAAGGATGGGAAAAGCTCCAGAGAAAGCTCTTGAGATAAAAAAAAAACACCTCACCAAAAAAATTTAAAAAGGTGTTGGAGAGGCGCTGTTAGCCTGGTTAAAAAACATGGAGAACAAAGTAAATAAATATAACAAACACCCTACACCTGCTTGTATCTGTTTTAATTCAAAACATGAGGCTTTTGCAAAAAAAGACCAGGACAGCAGGCTAGGGAAGATAAACCTAAAAATAATCAGATTCACAGTCCCACTAACTACACTGACAGGTGTACAACCAATGGTTTTATACTAAAGAGGTACAACCCACCCCCTCGCCCACACACACACACACACTCTCCACCACACATACACACACATATACACACCAATTATAGATAGGACAAACAACACTAACTGCCACACAATGCACTAATAGTTGAGGTCTGAAAGACCTCGTGATGGCTTGGCAGTTCAGCACAGCACACACATAGTCCAGCAGTGATAAGTAAATGAATGGGATTATCTCCCTCTGGCCAGTTAGCACCACACATATCGAGACAGAGGTGGTCATTTCACACAAATGAAACTGTGAAAATGTCTTGTGCTGAGGGAGTCCTCTAGAAGAGACAGCAGTTACAGTCCAGCTAGGTGATTGATGTTTCTGTTTGCAGAACGGGGTAATCCAGTTGACAACTGTGAAAATTCCTTGGAAATGAACACCCAGGGTAGATCAAACAAAAACTAATTCTTACCACCCTAGCATTTACTGTGAAGTCCAATTAAAAGTCACAGGGAGTTTCAACATCCCCATACTTAGCACCTGGACTGTCAAATAGCCTGTAGACTTGACCAAATACTTACACAATACAGATATTCAGAATTGTACATCCTGTGTCACAGAATCAGAAAGAAGAATCTTGCAGTCTCCACTTCGCTATGCTCCTACATTCAGTCTGCCTTTATGCAAACTGGAAGTTGGTTTTCTTTTCCCCCCAGGAGCAGTTATGAAGTTCCTTCTGACTGGTCATTGTTATGGCTTGGTTAACAGTTAACAACAAGGTGTGGGAACTGTAAAGAAATCATAGCAATGAGTGAAGCTCTTCAGCCTGATCGTGGTGGACGATGCACAAGTGTAAACAGGAAGGGTGGAGAGGGTGGAGAGGAGCCAAATGAGCCTATGGAGGCAGGTAACATTTCACAAGCTTCTGGATGGGTCATACCAGGGCAAACAATACCGAATAATCTATTTTAGTTCGTGGTATACATCAACAGAGATAAAAAAAAAATGGACATTTGGATAGCTGAGAACACAGCATGGAATTTAACACCAATGGATTCAATATACAGTAATACAGAGTAATATTCAGACATATACAGATATACAGTATACAGCTAAAAAATCAACATTTGATGGTGAAGATTTAAAGGGCCATGCTCATGGAGAAGAACTAAGACAAACAATAAGATAAACAATATAAATGATGAACAATAAAAGCTTTGTTTATTGGTAATTATTGATGAACTAATTATAGGTCATTTCAATTTGGCAGGTTTGTTCAGTTTCCTAGATTTGAGCTTTATATGTGTTATGTTTATATTATAATTCTCCTTATGTATAAATAAAGCGAATTACGTTATGGTTATTTCAAGTTTGGTGCGTAATTACATCTGTTGGCTGAAAATCAATGTGAAACTGCATCGGCCACAGGATGATCAGTACTTTTAATATCCACTCCTGAGTCTTGCAGCCATTCTGGAAATGTCAGCTCAGTGCCATATTTGGTCTCCTCTCCTCCAAATTCTTCTCTGACCTCAACAGAGTCTTAATCGTCCTTTCACCCTGTAGTCATCAGACTGATTATTTATTTGTCCTTTTCTGACATTAGACCACTATTATCAAAAGGGCATTTCCCCAGTTATTCACATCACACACCTAAGCAAAGACCCTCACACATTACCCCCACACATAGGCACACACACACACACACAAATCCACAGGCATACACACACATCCACCCACATACAGAAATGAACACTAACCATGCCACTTAGCCACTTTTACACTCACACACACACACACACACACACACACACACACACACACACACACACACACAGACCCTCTCACCCATACATCCACCCCCACACACACATGCACAAACCTCCCACCTACTCACAAATTCATGGACCTGCGCGCACACACACACACATACACACACACACAGCTCTCAGGCTTTCTAGCTCATGTTGCAGTGTGGTGGAGCAGCCGTGTGTGTTTGAGGAGGTGAGTGCGAGGGGGGACCAGGGTTAACACATCTGGTCTCCTCCAGCTTAAGCTGCTGTTTCTGCAGGCAGGAGAGACTGTGGACTCTGTGAGGAAGTAGGCTGCACTCCCTTATCTGCTACAGCTTCAACGCTTCATTCGGAGCGAGATATAATAATGTTCTCCTCCGTTTAAGTCTTTTTAACTCTAGGCTCAACTCCCAATTAGCAGAATGCCTCCATGACCGTCCACCAAATTACAAAATAAAGAGAAGATGATGAAGAGCAGAAAAAAAGCAAAAACTGTTTATTTTGGACTTCTTTTGCAGTTGTCATTTGTTATGGGACATTAGTGATTGTGTGTTGAGATGATCCATCTTGAAGGTGACAACATTTATTCACACAGAGCGTAATGTGGGAGTTGGCGGACGCTGAAGCACCTGTACATGGAATTAAATAGAGAAGACAGATGGGTTCGATTAAAAGTGGGTTAATTAATCATGTTATCACATCACACAAGACATTTCAACAAAGATCCTGGTGCCATTTTAAGAAACGACAGAAGCAAAACGGAGGTGAGGTGGTGTGAGGTTTTTTGATTTAAACCCAGAGGATCTCTGTCAGCCACGTGGCTGTGGGGTCAAGACAATAACACTTTCAGCTGAGGATGATCCAGATACACACACACACATG
>JAOXYF010000015.1:11332662-11337493 GCA_028565775.1 Sternarchorhynchus goeldii
CTGCCACGGGCTTGACTGCGTAACCGTCGGCGCAGTTCACAACGTGATGTGAGGATTACAATGTGGGCGGAAGCATCTGGGCGTCCTTTCTACCGCAGCGTCTGGCTGCACTGGCGCTTTTCCTTTGAATTACTTCAAAGCGCCATGTTCTATGATGGATCTGTTGCGCTTTTCTTTTTTTTTTCCTTTTTGTACCTGAGCGGTAAAAATTGCAACGGTTTCTTGGACAAGCATTCCGCGTGCGCTCCGAAGTCTGAGGACTAGTCCTCCGTAGTCACGTGGTGACTGACCCTGAAGTCAGCTTAAAACGACTCTGACTGGCTTTGTTCATAAGCTCGGCTAATTGTTCTCCAGTGGCCTTGCTGCGCAGACAGCCTGCGGGGTTGAATCCCATCCCGCATTGCTTTTCTGCAGCTGAACTATTCTCGCGAGAACATTGAAAATGATGAAAATAAAGCCGCATGCAAAGAACCTTCCTGCTCATTAAGATTGTTTTAAAAAAAAGTCGAGGTAGGCAGAGCGCGAGAGAGAGTAAGAGAGAAGAAGACATCGATAGAGAGAAGGAAGGGGAAAAAACCGTCTGTCATTGTCTCGAGCTCGTTCCACACGTGAGAGCTTTAGAGTAAGTGACAGAGGAAATGTCAAAGCATGCGCACCAAACAACAGCACAATCAAACTGCTTTGTTTGCGTTACTGAACACTCACCACCGCAACTCCACACTTGGACCCCTTAAGGGCTACCGAACCATTGTGTTTTTTATACCCTTTTGAATATTCCTGATTAGAGCTGATTGACGCCGAAATGGGGGCAGAGTGTCATTACTAAGCTCTACACAGACAGCTCTTTTTCAATCAGAGAACAAAGACCTTGTGATTTTAAAGTGTCTCACCTTTCATTCTAGCAAGTAATTTACTAACACATAAGGTTCACAGTCAGGGCAAAGAATGGTTTTTGGACACTAACAAGTGGAAAATCTCAAAGACATAAGTAAAATCTATAGATTTGGATCCATTTGTACTGGTTCTTGGCAATGTTTCGATATTTCTTTTCCTAATAGAATTATTGATGTTTGTGATAGTAGCTTCAGTAGGTCGGTAAAGAGTTTTTTTGGGTTTTTTTTTGCTGGAATGCCTGAAGAGGTAGTTGCAGTGAAGGAATGCTGTCTCATCCACACCTCACCTCTGACGACCCCCCCCACTCCCGCTAGCGACTGTGGGTGGGTACTGTGTGGGCGGGAGCTGCGCTCTGACTGGAGGTGGGTACAGCGTGGGCGGGAGCTGCGTTCTGACTGGCCGGCCGGTGGCTGCCGGATGACAGGCAGGGCTTAATGAGAGCCCAGGAGAGGTAACCCGACAGCTGTTTGTTTTGCTGCTAATGAGGGATTGGTGGAGGCGTGAGGATCACACGCTGGAGTTCTTTGACAGTGTCTTCCTTCGGAGTGGCAGGCGGAGCAGGAGTGGCCGTGTTTCTCGCGCGTGGTGGGGGTGCAGGGCCACATGCCTCTGTACGGAGCTCCGCCCGTTCCTGGACGCCACCACGGCGCAAAGCTGACCACGATAGACACTGACACAGAGACTCCAGGGAGGCGTGGGTGGGCCAGGCCTCCTTACTGTGTCCCTTGTTGTTTTCCATTTCTACATACATCTGTATTGACCTCAGCAAATCCATCCAAATGGTGCCTCTCTAATGGATTATACCAAACTGAATGCTACTAAGGGGAAAAGAGGTGCCAGTGTTTAATAGGAATCTCTGCTGTGGATCTTGAAAGCCTGTTGTTGTGTCAGTTATTGCTACAATTCTTCCTGCTTACCTAGTCTTTCTTGTTTTATTTTGTTGTATTGTTTCTCTCTCTCTCTCTCTCTCTCTCTCTCTCTCTCTCTCTCTCTCTCTCTCTCTCTGTGCTGTCACAGAGCTCCCGCAGCATGGTGGAAGTAATTAAACGATCGTGTTACAGCCACAAAGCCCTAAAGTCTGTTGCCAGCTTTCTGGAGGACAGACAGCCCTGCTTGTCTTCGCCAGGCTCCTGAGCTGCTCCTCGCAGGGCAGGGCAGCATCAGGTGTCCTGTCAGTGCGCACTGACTGCTCCAGACGTGCACTGTATGCGGAAGCGAGCGGCTCGCTGGCCTGCACAGGCTCAGGCTCAGGCGTACTTTCACAGCATGAACACGTGGTTAAGTGCGTTGGGAAACTGTGCACCACTGACCATGAAAAAATCAACGAGGGCCTTGTCAGACCACCATAAGGATACAAGTGTATCTAATCGCCATAAGGCTCTCGGCAGATGAGACATATTTCAGGAGGAGC
Organism: Sternarchorhynchus goeldii; assembly: GCA_028565775.1. Lineage (NCBI taxonomy): Eukaryota > Metazoa > Chordata > Actinopteri > Gymnotiformes > Apteronotidae > Sternarchorhynchus > Sternarchorhynchus goeldii. Next base: position 11,334,968 of record JAOXYF010000015.1, read on the forward strand.
ATCCAGAAAGTACCTTTAAGCTGCAGCTAGAGAGGAATGCAGCGTGTCGTGCCACGATTGAGATTATGCTGCCGTGTTTTCACAGGAGAAATACCGTGTGCCCGACAGACCACATTGTTTGGGATCCACAGTGTCTCGCTCCTCCTGGGTTTAGACTCAAAGTTGAAAAAGATACAGGGTCCTTGCTGTCAGAGCTAGTGAGTGTCAAGGCGCCCGACATCACCATTGTCATGACAACTGGTACCAACTCTTACTGCGTTGTCACCTCTTGTGATTCTCATGGATACAGTTGCTCCAGCCTCAGTTCCCAGCCGGCTTTATCGGCCAGGCTCCTCGGTCAGCCTTGCCGGAGCACAGGGGTCATTTTGTACACATACACTACATTTTTGTAATGAATAGTACATCCACATGCACAGTTTCCAGAGCTGACACATGAAACTGGGTCATCACCTCCTCACTCACACTTTTTCATGGACTTCGCCTTTACTACAGCTAATTGTTAGTCAGATCTGGTTCACTGTAGTTTAAGAGAGTGGTACTGAATTCAGGCATTGTACAACCCATGGGAGAGGGACTGGTGAATCGTTGTAACTCAGAGATTATGTATGCGTACTGCATTATACATATGCACTGAATATAAAGTAAAAAAAAAACAACATTTTGTACAGACACTGTATCAAACAAAAGTCTCACTCTTTGAGGAGATACACAGTAGTCAATATGAGGTAATCAGCAGGGATTCTCTATAAGTGCTACCAGGTTTTGCACAGATACATCTGGTAAAGTTGACACAGACCTGATAATCGTTTAACAAGTTTGTTCTACATAATGCGACAATAAAAGAAGTGTGTGCAAGCGCGTGAGTGGGTGTGCCTACGTATGCGTGTGGGCAAGATTATATTGAAGTGGGATTTAGATAGTGGGGGGCAAGAGACAGAACTGAGAAACGGTTTTAACTCCTCCGGTGTTCACCGAAACGGTTTTAACTCCTGCGCTGTTCACCGAAACGCCCGTGGGTGGCGCCAAAAGAGCAAAGAGTGTCCTTATCTGCTTTTAACTGTTGAATGCATCAAACTGCACGCGCTCTTTGGATGCAGTTCCAACGCGATCAATACTCATCATATTTTACGAGCCAATTTCTCATGATTACGATCCATACTGCGAGTAACGACACAACGCAGAGAGAGCAGTGCTTCGTTGCCTGGAATATTGGAAGGAATTTACGCGAAAATTGCCCCCTTTGAACATTTGCATTTAAAAAAAGAGAAAAAATGAAACACTACAGATATGACGCACCCCAGGAAGATATAGGTCAGTGTTCTGCGACGGGCAGTATAGAGCGCAATTAGAATATTTTCTTAACCTGATTGTGTATACCCTGGCATATAGCCTGAAGCGCGAGGGATGAAAAGAAGTTGCTGAAGCTGAGAGGACTTGTGAGCCCCACCTCCTCGCGCTCCTCTGCTTCTGCGCGCAGAGAGGGAAAGGAGCGAGCGCCGAAAAATCTTCTCACTCGTTCACATGCAAAGAAATACATATAGCCTAGGATTAACCCTGTGCTGCAAAGATCGAGGTGCCGAACTGCGTTCATCTGCGTGAAGAAAAGGAAGAGGATTCGCTATTTGACATAACCCTTTGATATTTTCAGTAGACTGAGTAACCAGAACCATTGTTGATTTTGAGGGAACGCATCTTCTCAAATTACTTCAGATAAGTACTCACGGATTCATTGACAGGAATCGAGTTGGCTTTGCAGGGTTAACAACTGTTTTCTCATTTTCTTAAATCTAACAAGACTATATGCTACGTAATTTTTAAACGTTAGCATCAAACGCGATTCGTTTATGATCAGTTATCTAATGAGCATCTACATTGCCAAACTGGTACGATTTCGAGAGAATGGCGGGGATAAATAAGACGACGGCTTATGGATTGTCTTTCAGTGGACGGATTTTATGCTTGTTTTATTTCTGGGTTCTTTGAACCTGGGGCGTAAGGGCTGTACCGGTCTATACCTGCCCCTGGAAACATCGAAAGAAGCATCAACAGTAGGCTAATTTCAGAGAGGAAGCCTCTTAAGAGACGCAGCGAGCTGGCTTGAAGTAAAAAGTGCTCGACAAAGGTAGGCTATGAACTTTATAGACGTGATCGGAAAAATGATTCGAAACTCGATTGGGAAACTGCGCATTCAGAATATGCCGATCGCAGAATTCGAATGCCACTTGAGGAATTCGCTCGAATGGTGCACGACTGAGAGAATAAAATACGATTACTGTGTTAGCGTGTCATCGAAATGATTGAGAATTTATACTGAGACGGAGTATGATTACATTAGAGCGACTGGCATAAACATACGCCATAGAAATCCATCGGCTCCTTTTTGATGCAGTTTGCGAGTAGCTCGTTGACACTTGTTTGCCTTCGCTCGTCTTCAGTTGCAGTGACTCCATGGAAGGGAATACCATTTAAAATGGTACGGTGAGGGTAATAACACATTTTTTCGTAAATAATTCGTCGTTTTATGAA
>JAOXYF010000015.1:11338093-11364158 GCA_028565775.1 Sternarchorhynchus goeldii
TATATATATATTTTTTTTAGGAACGTTTTTATCCGTTCAAGAATCTTCAGGCTAATGCCAGAAATAAATGGCATCGCTGGAACACCTATCTGGACTAGTTCAATAATGGAATCGATGTTTGAAAATAAAAAATAAATATAAAAAAATCTAGGAATACCCCGAATCCTTCCACCCCCACCTCCCGGCTTTCTTCGAGCTCAGTGAAGACGGTTTGCCTCAAGATAAGGGATTTTAAACAGTGTCAGAGATTGCTACTCGTATATAATACAAATATATTTTAACGAGTTTTTCGAAATGGCTGGTGAGGCCTGTTCGTAGCCTGATGAAAGTTTGTGTTGCTGAATATCGTCTTCAATCATACACAAAAATACGATCATGTGATTTTATGTAATTGTATATAAATTGGACTCTGCGTTGTCTTTTTTTTATAAGTTTATAGTAAAGCATAAAAAAGAACAACCAAAACAAACAAAAAAGCAAATAAATAATCATTAATCACTGAATCACCGACACAGATTAAAGACAGAATGAAAGTATCTCCATACACACTCAGTTGCAAACACACACATGCACGCACACACACACACACACACACACACATATACCTACATACATAGATATGCACAGGCACTCAAAAGGACTATAACTACAGAATGAAGCAGTAATGTAGGTAAATAACCACATGGTGCCATAGCAAAAATGCTAAACCTGTTGAAACTAAATTAATCTGATAACAGATGATTGAGATTACTACAGAAAAGGGCAATTAAGGGTAATACATTATCTGTGTGATCTTTAGGTATTGAGAGATGAGCAGTGTGATTTGAAAGGTTGTTCTGCATTTATTCTGCTTTAAAAATCAGGTTTTAGATGTTCACCCCTCAGCCAAGCTTGGAAATGGAGTTAATACACTTCATCATGCAATGTGAATTACATCCTGTATACCAGCACGCTTCATATTGCCATATTGTCAGTTCTGATCTCAGTAGAAAAATACCTTCTCTGTCAAATGCACCCTTGCTTAAATTTTATATGGCATTTTTACAGTTAACTGTTATCATTGAGCACCATGGCAGGAAAAACAGGTTAACAGAAGAAAATATCTGGTTTTGTTACATGCAGAAAGCTGTACTTTGCAAAGCCAGGTACAATGATCATCGCATATTTAACACATCGTATATAATTAATTATATTCTATACTAATAAGGTACTATATATTAAATGTATTAGATCCATATGTACATTTGAAGCATATCTGTATGACAGTTCTATCAGCTTCGTTTGCCATTAACTCAGGAAGTAAGCAGCAACAGACAGAATGGTAAATGTTCTAAACTCCATATTTATTCAGATGTGGATATGTATAATTTAAGAACATGACATTTAATGCCCAGGAGAAACTATTCGGAAAACTCAAACTGTCTCAGACTGTTTGTGCCCCCTAATCCCAATGTGAACATCTTAATTAGTGAAGTGGACAACTGCAGTCCAGTGTGCACAGATGGACCTGGTCGGCTTTCTTTCATAAAAAATAGACATTCTGGCAGAATACACTAGCAGTTTACCGGTTCGAACCAGATCAAACTGTATGAAAACACTGTGAAGAAATCTGCATCCAGTATATCACTGGAATCATGACTGGAATCAGATTCATTCTTATTGGATTCTTTTTTTATCAGTACAGAGATAGCAACAATGCCATCAATGTGGTTAATATATGTTGTTTTAGAGACACAGTTCGATATTGATGCTGTACAGGTGTTTTGTAGTTAGCCCTGTGTAGTACATCTTCACACCTCTGTGTACGTTCTAGTTACTAGTGTAAGCCTTCGGGTGGTAACTGGTGTGAATACACGCATTGGTGTAAAAGTTTTTTTTTTGGGGTGGGTAATAAAACCACAAACACAGATGTTTATTCAAATTGGTGGCTAAAGTTAGACACTGAGTTGATATACACAACTGTGCCATAGTGTAGAACAAGTGTAAACATAAACACCGTGGTCTGGAGAAGAAAGTGGTGGAGATAACTGAATTAAGAGTCTCCTTCTTCAAACTCGGTCAAACTCTGAATGCAGTCATCAGCTGTCACTGACGTTCAGGTCGACCCCTTGGGACTCTAAATAGCTCATTCATGTTGGAAATGTTAGTAAAATTGGTCTTGATTGGGGCTAAATGAGACATATACAAGGTCTGATACAAATAATATTCAGTGATATCCGCAGTTTTAACGCAAATGACATGGAAATAGCACAGCAGTATTTTCCACATCATTTCGCCTTCCCCCTGATTCTCTGTGTCATATGTACAGAGTGACTGATGAGATCTGTGGACATTTCAGCACTCAAGATGTTTAGGTTGAACTGCAAAAGATTATAGTCTTAAGATATTTTTTGTTTGTTTGTTTGTTTTAAACTTTTAAAAACAAATTATGCATCTGTACTTTTATAGGACAATATGGCATTCACATTCACATTATTCATACTAATATTGTTTCAGAAAGCATTGTTCCAGTTCATGGTAAGACATCTCTAGGCAATCATTAACCTTTATGAAAGGTCTACCAGCCAATAGCTTCAGGCTGTTCAAGTTACTGTGTAGACCTTCAGAAACTGGGCTTTATGTTCTACTTTCTAATCATGTTTTTAGCTTGCTATCATTCCAGCCCAATCGACAGGGTGTTGCCCTGCAAATGCAAAAAGGGACACATCGATAACTGAGCAATTAGTACATCAATATGCTGCAATCTTGATGTCAACGGATACAGATGAATTGGATTTTCTGACCAGATTTCTATGCTTTCCTGTGTTTAGCAATTCTCTGTTACACTTATTTGTTTTTCTTTTGACCAAGGCCTGATGTATGGTGGTGCTAAAGTGTATCGATGCTGGTCTAGTGCAGTGATCATGCTTGGAGTGTAGTGCAGTGATACAGAGCTGAATGAGATAGAGTACTGACTCAGAGTACTGGAGACTGGTCAGCTCAATAGAGCGTCTGCTCTTCTTTAAAATCACAGCAAAGAATCTTCATACTTAGGACATAATTAAAGTCTGAAATTATGTGGAGTCTAAAAAAATGAACTTTAGCTTGGGGAACATGGATCAAAGGAGGAGCTAAAACAGAGGGTATTCATTAATGAGGAGGCATAGCAGGTTAGAAATCAAACATGAGCATTACAGTGTGTAAATTAGCCTGAAACGTAAGAGCTGAGATGAGATCTCACATAAGCTTTAAAGTAAATCTGTGTTCTGAGATAAAGGCTAGGCCTTTAGGTGCTTTGAGACCTAGGTATAGGGAAATGGTGTTTGGGTGAATTCTAAATCCTAAAGCATCTGTTTTACTCTGAGGTAATGTATGGTGCTCTTGCTTTTTAAATGTTCCTTTTTTTAACCACACCCTTTGTCTCGTTAGCGTTCTTCCCATCGAAAAAATTAAATCGTTAAATTTGTGTTACATTTAACCATATGCTGTAGAAAAGTCATTACAAACTGGTTATGAGTTGGGTTTAACAAATGTTGTAAATAAGGAGGAATTATAGTTGCTGTTGTTTAATAAGCTACATGCACCCATATCTTCTTAATAAAACACCCATTAAGTGCTACCTTACTCATTAAAAAAAAATCATTAATTTCCGAAAGCAGCTTAGTTTAGACAGGCAGTCAAAAGGGTGATAATTAACAATGTCTTATGTGGCTCTGACAAGGACGATCATAGCAAAACTCATAGGAGAAACACATTTCTTGTGCAGGCAATGCTGGAAGCTACTATAATATCTTGTGTCAGAGAAGAAGTATTTTTTAATACAATTAATTTCCTTTATAAACATTTGTACAGTAATGCTTTTCTTGAACTGCTTTGCCTCACCAGTCATTTCTGTCCTCTAGTCAAAAAGATGAGTATTATGAATAATGCAAGGTAATGAGAACGGAGGGTTTTAGAAATACCAGGGGAGGAGGCTTTTTTTTCTAAGAGCTTTTAGTACTTTCTGCCCTGGATTGAGTGTTTGCTTAAAACACAGAGTTCTCCTAGTGTGAGAGAATTCTGTTTTTTTCCTCCCATAGTCCTCTGATGCAAAATAAATCTCGAATGTTCAGATTTTTAAGTATTTATGTTTGTCTGACTGCTGATGATTTCATTGCGCTGCACTCATGTTTTATGGTTTGACTTGTTGTTTTCTCACTTTCTATTTTCCAGGCTAAGGTGCTGCCTCTCCAGAGCATTATGGACTTCTCTGCGGGATTCTTCCTTCTGTGGGCTCTGTGGCTGAACTCAGTCATGGGTATTATGGGCGGCATCCTGTACCGCGTACGAGAGGAACAGCCGCCCAGCACGCTGATAGGCAGCCTAGCAGCCGACCAGGGTTTACCGGACACTGGACATCTGTACAAGTTGGAGGTGGGCGCCCCCTACCTGCGGGTGGATGGAAAAACAGGAGAAATATTCACCACCGAGATCCCCATAGACAGAGAGACGCTGAAGGATTGTCGAATCAAGGGAAAGCCCTGCTTTCTGGAGTTTGAGGTGTCTGTCACCGACCTTATCCAGAACCAGAGCCCCCGGCTGATCGAGGGACGGATCGAGGTGCAGGACATCAATGACAACACCCCACAGTTCCCCTCACCTGTCCTTACACTCTCTGTGCAAGAGAACACACACATGGGGGCCACTTTTTCCATTCCACTGGCTACTGACAAAGACACAGAGAGGAACGGAGTAGCTGACTATGCCCTGACGGCCGGGCCAGAGGCTCTTGCGCTCTTTGACCTACAAGTGGCAGATGACAGGGGAGAGAAATTGCCTCAGCTCATTGTGATGGGCAACCTGGACAGGGAGCTGAAGGATTCCTATGACCTGAGCATTAAAGCTGTGGATGGGGGAAGCCCTTCTCGCTACACCAGTGCCTTGCTTCGAGTTATTATCACAGACGCCAATGACAATGCACCCAAGTTTGAGAAATCCTCCTATGAAGCCGAGGTGTCGGAGAACAGCCCCATCGGACACTCTGTATTGCAGGTAAAGAAAAGAAGCTCTGCAGTACTATTAACCTTTAAATTCCAGGAAAGAACAAGAAGGAGCCTATTGCGTCATAGTGTGTGAACTTTTTAATGAGCACCACTGTCTCAACCTCCCTTAATGTCTTTACTTTGATGCTTTATATTGCCAAAGTAATGCCTGGTTCACCTCACTTAATTGCTTGAAAAATCTAGCTTCACCTAACATACTCTTTTTTTTCTGCTGAGTAACTTTGCCCTGGATAGACCTTTTATTTTTCTTATGATTTTAATTGCTGTTGCAATAATCTCTTGTGGTCAGTCTTTCAGAGTCTTAAATAATAATAATAAAAAAAAACCTGTGAAATATCTCCTAAATTATTTTGCGTAAAAGACTCTAGGTTCTCAAATCATGTTTTAGGAATTCAGTTTTCCAGATTTGGCCCATGGCTGGAACATTTTTGTTGCAGATTTATGTTCCTGATATCTATCTTAAAGGTTTTTAAGCATTAAAGTTGATTTCAGGTCTGTGTGATTTATAGTTATTAAATGAATACCTTTGCTTTTACAGATAATTCTGCATCTTTGCTGAGGTCTGAGTTCTTTTTCTTTCTCTTTGTATTTGCAGGTCAAGGCCAATGACTCAGATCTGGGTGCCAATGGTGAGATTGAATATACCATCCATCAGGCTGGAGATCCAGTGCCCAAGCTTCTACAGATTGACCGTTCTACAGGCATCATATATGTCAAAGGCCCTTTGGATCGTGAGGAGATCAACAGTCTGAAGTTTCATGTAATGGCAAGAGACAAAGGCCCCTCCCCTAAAAGCTCCACAACATATGTTTCTATTGAAATAACAGACCAGAATGACAATGCGCCAGCTGTGGAAATCCGTGGCATTGGTCTTAGGACCCATAGTGATGGCATAGCTAACATCTCAGAGGACATGCCTGTGGGCACCGCAGTGGCCCTGGTGCAGGTGTCAGATAAGGACGAGGGGGAAAATGCAGTGGTGACCTGTGTGGTAGCAGGAGATGTTCCTTTCCAGCTCCGGCCAGCTGGCGATTCCTCCATCGACAACAAGAAAAAGTACTTTCTGCAGACCACCACACCTTTAGACTACGAGCGAGTCAGGGACTACAGGGTGGAGATCGTGGCCGTGGATTCTGGCAACCCAGCTCTGTCCAGTACAAACTCTTTGAAAGTGCAAGTGACTGATATGAATGACAACTCTCCCATATTCTCACCCCCCCTCTTTGAGGTGGAGTTTGCTGAAGAGAACCAGCCGGGAGAGAAGGTTCTTGACGTCATCGCCGTGGATGCTGACAGCGGCACCAATGCCGAACTCGTCTACAGCATCGTCGCTGATTCCTCGATGAGGGGCCTCTTTGAGATCGACCCCAGCACGGGGGAAGTGCGCGCTAGAAGCCCACTCGACCGTGAGCACAAGGAACGCTACGAGTTTCGTGTCACTGCAGCCGACAAGGGTGTCCCCAGCCACAGGGGAACGGCCACAGTCGTGATCAAGGTGCTCGACAGGAACGACAATGATCCCAAATTCATGCTTAGCAGTTACAGCTTCTCTGTCCTGGAGAACATGCCCCCTCTCAGCCCAGTCGGCATGGTGACTGTATTAGATATGGACAAAGGTGAAAATGCTCAAGTGCAGCTCTCGGTGGAACCAGATGTTGGGAAGTTTGTAGTCCAAAATGGCACAGGAACCATCCTGTCCAGCATCTCGTTTGACCGGGAGAAAGAGAGCAGCTATACTTTTCGACTCAAAGCAGTGGATGGAGGAGACCCTCCCAGGTCCTCCTACGTTGGCGTGACCATCAATGTCCTTGATGAAAATGACAATGCGCCTGTTGTCACGAAGCCTTCCAACTCATCTTTCAGGCGACTCTCTCCACTGGCTGCACCTGACAGCGTTGTCGAAGTGGTAGAGGCAGAAGACATGGACTCTGGTGCCAATGCTGAGCTGGTATACAGCATTGCTGGTGGGAACCCTCATGAGCTTTTCTACATCTCTCCCTCTGATGGGGAGATCAAGCTAACCAAGGAACTGACCCGAAAACATGGAGGTCTACATCGCTTGGTGGTGAAAGTGAGTGATAGAGGTAAGCCTTCACGCCATGCCATCGCCTTGGTGCACATCTATGTCAATGAGACCATTGCCAATGTGACCCTAGTGGAGGCTCTGGTAGGGCACAGTTTATACACTCCCTTGGACACAGACATTGCAGGTGACCCTGACTATGGTTTGGCCACCCAGAGAAGCAACATCCTGTATGGTAGCTTGGCTGGCGTGGCAGGTGTTGTCACAGTAATCATAGTGGTGGTCTTCATCAGACATCGGCTCCAGAGAGAGACTAAAAGTGGCTACCAAGCCGGCAAGAAGGAGACCAAGGACTTGTATGCCCCCAAGCAAGGGCCAAAGAGCATCAAGGGCAAGAAGGGGAGGAAGGGCAAGCCTCCAAAGGCACCCAAACCTCTTGGGGAGGAAGAGGAGGTCAGCCTCCAGAAGAGCCTGAAATTCAACATTGACGGGGTTAACGACAGCCCCAGGATCCACCTGCCCTTGACCTACCCACCTGGTAGCCCAGACTTGGGCAGACATTACCGCTCCAATTCACCCCTGCCCTCCATTCAGCTCCAGGCCCAATCTCCATCTGCCTCCCAGAAGCACCAGGCTGTCCAGGAGCTTCCTGCTACCAATACCTTTGTGGGAACAGGAGGAGATGACAACTCTACCGGCTCCGACCAGTACTCGGATTACAGCTACAAGACCAATCAACCAAAATACAGCACAAAATCGGTGAGAGTTTACTGAGATACAGTGTATTAAAGACATAAAGTACTACCTTCTGAAATCAACCCTAAATTTGAGTTTACCTTGGCACATTAGATGACTGCTCTTCCATGCCATGTTTTGCTGGCAAAATAATGAGCACAATGTTTGTTTCTCCTTACCTTTTATATGTAAAATTTATAATGTGCAAGTCAGGTTTTAGAACACAAGGGAAAATTGGAGTAATGGCTCTTGCATAGTGACATGTTGTCTATAGCCTATTTCCTTTGTGTTTAGGAAGCTGTTCAGTCTCTAAAAACAGCTTTAATCACTGTTCAGTCATTTGCAATAGCCTGCTGTTGGCACTTTGCTTCTAACAGTTTCCTCAAAATATCAAACTTCTGAGCAAATACGCCAGTGTCGGTTGCTTGCTAACATGTTGGGGACGAGGTAAGTTTGACAGATTAAAAATACATGTGGGCTGAAATTCGGCTATGTTACACCACTGATGATATTTGGACACTCTGGGAAGCTAAAATTAGAGCAGATAACATTTCTTTCTCTTTGCATAATTGGTTTAGGTTTCCTGTCTACTGGAGGTTAAGTGGGGTGTAAAATGTGCATATCTGTCAGTGTTCCCACTATCCCTGTGGACTCAGTAATCTGACCAGTACATAGAGGGGATGCTCATATCTGACCTCCTGCCTTTGTGCAGGTCCACTGCAGTGTTTTGGCTGAATGCATTTAGATGCTAATCCGGCACATTAATTCTGGATAAGGTGAGCAGGTAATGTTTAAGTAGTGGCAGTCAAGATGATGTGGATGGGTATGAGATGGAGCCTCATCTCTGGAGTGAGTGTGTGAGTGTGGGTGGAGTGAGTGTGTGAGTGTGGGTGGAGTGTGTAAGTGTGGGTGGAGTGGGTGTGTAAGTGTGGGTGGAGTGAGTGTGTAAGTGTGGGTGGAGTGTGTAAGTGTGGGTGGAGTGAATGTGTAAGTGTGGGTTCCAGCTCTGTCAGTACCAACGAGCTGATTGGTAATGCCTGCAGATGTTGTCTGACAGTGGGCGTGAACACTGGCGCTCTGGACTCCATGACCTGAGAGTACAGTTACCCTCATCAGCCTCAGTGCTGTGAGGGACAGCGCATGCCGTGGAAGTGACAATGGACTCCAGCTATGCATAGTGTGTGTCTGGAGCTTTGGACATGTAACATTGCATGTATGCAGATGTGCACAGGCATGTGTGTGTGTGTGTGTGTGTTTGTGTGTGCAGTGAATGTGTGTTAGATATGTGTCCCCCACTGGCCTCCGTCATCTGTTCGTTTAGACGTCCAGTCGGGGCCCTGTGGCCCGTCTGTGAACGTGAGCACATGACTTGTTGACTGACAGCCATATGAAAACAGGGACAGATGTTAACTCATGCGACATCTCGTGGCAGATGTGAGCTCGTGTGAGAGAGCCCTCCTCACATCAGGCAGAACAGATTGACCAAAATAAATAATGAAACCGTGAGCCAAGTGGGAGCGACAGATGTGGAGAGCAGGGTCCCGGCGGAGCCGCTGGTAATACACCCGGCGGTGAGTCATTGCGTGAGGAGGACGTGCTTAGGTGTGTGTGTGTGTGTGAGTGTGTGTGTGTGGCTGAGGAATGGGGGTCTCTCTGCCTCTGCTTAGATGACCGTAAACACAGCAGGCTTGTTTGCTGTTCAGTGGCAGTGAAGGCAGAGCTTGGTGGCTGGCTTCACTTCTCTTTGCCCTGCTCTTTACAAAGTCATTAAAGGGAGTTTGTTTGTCAGGGAAGACTCGCCCAAAGGTGATAAAAAAATAAAAAAAAATTCCTGAATGCTCAATTCACAGAGGCATGGTCTGACTTTGTAAAGAGGGATTGTGTTCAAGGGACTGTGTGTGCGTGTGTGTGAGTGTGAGCTTCTGTGTGTGTGTGTGTGTGTGTGTGACACACATCAAGGGTTTTTCCTGTGCCTCTAAGTGTGTTTGATTGTGTAAGGTTGGCTTAGGAGACGTCTCGCTCAGCTGACAGAACGGGTGATAATTAGGTTGGTCACGGCACAGATCTGACATGTTTTTTTTCCACACAGTATTTAAACGGGCATGTAGAATATAGGCATGCAGCAAACAGCCATATCCTGATCCATTCATGTCTAACTACGTATCTCACTAAAGGCCATCTCACCTCCATAGCACGGCTTGGGTTACATATTTATAGCATGGTTAATGAAAAAGAAGAATTTTCTGCTTTGCAGAAAATGTCAGTTGCCTAAAATTAAGTTAAATTAAAATTAAAATTAACATACTGAAAGAAAAAATATATAAATGTAAATGTAGATAAAAAGAAGCATATACAAGAATGGACTAAAAATATAATACATGAAAGCATGTTTTGGTCAGGAAGGTTTAGTTTCAACCACACGATATTTAAACCCCGTGATAGATGACCCCAGCTATCAGAGATGCATTACAGATCTGTGATTTAGTTACGGCTGTATTGTAAATACTGCTTCCTTTACCCCTTTAGGATGGAGTGGGAAACCTTCCCAGTTATTTTTAAGAGGGTGTAATAAGAGCTTGTGAAACTATAAATCTGTGCTTAAATTAAATCCACACAATTAAAATCTTTTATTAGACAGAGATAACAAAAGGGTTGCGTCCACCACCCCCGTTCTTCCACATCTCCACGCCTTCAGACTTGACTGGTGCCACTAGATTAGGAAGCAGAGAGGCTGAGGGGGATTTTTAGGGCAGGCTTTAATTAATGGAACACATCGCTTAACCTTCTTTACCCAGCGTGAGCTCCAGGAGCCCAGCATGGCAGGAGATCACTCCCTGAGCCCCTCCGGCAGCCTGCTGTGGTCGGCCACTGCAGCTCCGAAGGAGTAAAGCAAGCTGTGGCAACCTAGAATTCTTCACTTAGGCTGGCTGTCGCTGAAAAATGGCATGGAGCAAAGCTATGCTATCCATATCCTCCATGCAATCAGGTTCTCGATCTCTCTATCTCCATATCTACCACTTTCACCTCATAGTCACTGTCTGAGGCAAGAACGGCTATGAGATAAGAATATCATCCATCAAAAGGCTGGGCATTTCTGTAAAGTATTCTTTTACCTCCTCCTCTCACTCTTTCTCTCTCTCTCTCTCTATCCCCCTCTCTCTGAACTGTTCTCTCTCTTTCTTTTCTTTGAGTAAATGATGCTTTCCTGTATCGTGCACTGAGAGCGGTCATGAATCAGCTCTGGCACACATGAACCAAGCTAAAGGGATAAAATATGCTGCTCTTTTAGTGCGCTCTCGCGCTCTCCCTTTTAGTGCGCTCTCGCGCTCTCTCTTTCTTCACCTTCACAGTCCTGGAGCCTTGCAGGCATCCTCTAGGCCCAGAAGCCTCTGCTTTCGAGCATCTGCTCTCCCCTGTCCTCAGCTGGCAGGCTGATATCCGTAACAGACTGCAGCGGTAAACCTTTCAAACCTGGTGCCCACCTTCTCAGATTCCACTCCCCCCCCCCCACGCACACACCCCGAGGAGGATCCACACCATAATGGTCTCAGACTGCTCCTCATTAGAGCACAATACGGACGGCCTTCGGCTTTGCTCCCACCGGAGTCGGCCACCGTCAGGTGTGAAGGCCTCCCGGGCTCTTGACGTAAAAAGACACACACAACACCAGCAGGAATTTAAGAGATTGAGAACACAGCCCCCCCACCCTTTTTGTTTGCCTGCAGGAAAACATGAGTGAGCAATTATAAACAAATACTTTTGGAATAAAGTACAACAGAAGGATTTCTGGGAAATTAGCCCACTAATGAGGAATTTCAATGCACCTACGGATACATGCTACTTCCCGCTGGTGTGATCTTGTCAACATGGTGAAGACTGAGAAGACGACAGTGATTTGTGTGTGTGTGTGTGTGTGTATGTGTGCGTGTGTGTGTGGTGGTATGGGGTGGGCTTATTATGCATTGTTATTTGAAGAGAGACTCTCTGGAGTGACTAGTCTCTCCAGGCTCTTGCTGATCGACTGCTCTTGGCTGACACTTTGGAATCGATTGGCCTGGACAAGTGCTTGGGGGTTTAGCGCACTGGACAGACATATTCCAAATGAGTGATCTTGTCCAAAGAATTTGTGGAGATAAGACTGTGTAACGACTCACGGCAGTACCTGACAATTTCCTTTACTGCCATTTTGTATCAGTCAACCCACTTTTTGCTCCAAGCCAGCTCAGTATGTTCAGTATGCTCTGAAACCTTTGTTTTACCAGGACTTCACAAGATCTCACTACTCCATTGGATTTCCCACTCAGAATAAATGAAGGCAGAAGTTTTTTTTTTTCTTCTTCAATTCAGGTTAATCGATTCTCATGATCCAGACAACCATTCAGGGATTGCCCAGGCCGTGCTAGTACAGTCGAATCGGATCATATCTCCTTGTCTTTCTCTCAAAGTGAACCTTTTCTGAAACTTCCGTCGAATTGGTGGAAGTGGCCGATCCAAACCCTTTCGCTCCTGCACTTGGCCCCGCAAGCAAGGCAGAGATTTTGATCTAACATCCCAATGATTACCTCTTAAGAGGGATTACAGTCTGAGCCCAAGAGATTCTTTAAGGGCAGAGCTGGGTTTTTTTTTTTTTTTTTTCCTGAAGATTGAGAAGAAGATGCCTGATGTTGTCATAGTAATGGATGGAGCAGAACACAGCAGTGGCACACAGATGGGAGACTAATGATGATGTGGGCACAGATGAGGATGACAATAATGATAGAGATTATGGTAATATCCAAGAGCTCACAGTCAGATTCGTTTCCTCCTAAATATATTTCTGAATTTATGTGAACTCAGTTTCGAAAACATCTATTTTTCATCTATCGTGAACCTTCAGGTTTTTTTCTTTTCTTTAAAACTACTCTCAAAGCTGGCGGTGTCAAATCCCCTATCGCATCAAATTACCGTCTCGCTTATGTATAGAGATGAGGAAATAATCATAGATAAGTGAAAAAGTAGATGGGGGACATTCTTGCTCGTTCCTTCAGCTCCGATGAAAGCCGGGGACATTGGGTGCCTCGTTTTTCCGCAGGCGGGAAACTCGTTCCTGTGGTCACGTTGACACTTTTATGTAAAAATAAAAAAAATATATACAAATAAATAAAAAATTTAAAAAAGCCCTTTTAGGTGAAGCTGCGCGGAGAGTCAGCTCCCTGATGGCATTGGCCTTCAGCTCGGATATTTTATCTCCTGCACATACCAGCCTCCTTACCTTCTGCCAGCCAGATTAGTGCTTTTATCAATAAGCAGCTTAGCACTGAAGCATCCTTCAATAATGTGGCCTAGTATTTTTTTTCTCCTGCTGCTTCAGCCTCTAGACTCTGTCTGTTCTCTCTCTTCTCTCCCTCCTTTTGTGTGCACGTTCTTTCTCTTATTCTCTTCTCTCTCTGTTCTCTACTATCTCTCTCTCCTTCTGTCTGCTGTCTTTATTTACCTGATGTTTTCCTCCTTCAACATGTAACGTCTGTTGAACTCTACAAACATTGTCTGGCGAGGATTTGATTTATTTTTTTTTACTGTATACATTCATTTATTCATTTGAAGTAAGAGCAGGTATTGGCCACTAGGAGTTTTTAGGTCATGGTAATGATGTACTGCATTGTCTCACTGTGAAGGAAAATCAGCTATGCATGATGTAATTGCCCCATCATGGCCCTTGCATGTAAACTGGGAAGCACAATTATTCATTCAGTGTGTTGCCATGGTGAGCTGGGACGGTTGCTCTGTGATCGCCGTGTTTCTGCATCTCATCTGCAAATACCAACGTTATTAAAAATGAAAACGTCATAAATAAAGTAAGCATGCAATCTATCCCGATCATTCCTGTTCCCTCGCCAGGATCTGATTCCATTTCTGACTCTGGACATTTGGATGATCTAGCAGGTAGGAGTTTTTTGTTTTTTTTTGGGGGGGGGGTCTCATTAAAATCCATGTCCTGTCATTTGGTGAGGGAAATCTGTTCAGGGGGTCTTTTATGGTGCTGTCAGGTGAGGCCACATTGGAAGCAACCCTGCAAGTCCCCCAGGGTGGATTTACTAAAGCCAGCGTCCAGTCACTGCACTGTGACACTGAGGAGGCTTTGGCTGCAGGTGAAGTGGAGAGAGTCGATAGAGTGAGGGAACCTCCTGACCGTCTCACCCCGTTACAGCAGCAGACAGAGAACGTGGTTCATTAAACTCCATTAAGGGAGGGTAAAATCACACCTTTAAGGCCACGCCCCCCGATAAGCGTGCTGTTGTACGTATGGCCACGCTTCAGTACTCAAATGCTTCATTATTCAAATGCTTTGTTTATAAATAATGCAGATTATAAACTACGAAGTGAAAACACTCGGCGTACATGTGGCATGTTTTACTGTGGCAGTGAGTCTACATTAGCCTTAGGGCAGAATCTGTGCAATTTGCAAATATGCTCAAGACATTACATGAACTGTGTATTTCATTAGTGGTTAATACTTTGTAGGTCAAACATAACAGGTTTTTAAATTCAGTGTTGCATTTGTAAATGTCACACGCTATTGGAAAATACACAGTGTTTTGATGTGAGCTGATAAAAATGAATATATTCACAAAAGCTCGCTCTCTCTCCTCTGTTTTGACCTGTTTGGATTTCAATCACATATCATGCCCCCTTGAACAAATAAACAAGAAACCAAAGACAAATCGATCTTCTAAAAGTCATCCGAGACGCCTGCCAATCAAGAGTTAGGCAGCTCAGAGTCTGTCTCCCCAGCATTGAGATGTCAACAAATAGACTACAGTGTTGACTTCTCCAGAAGAAGAGTCTCTACATGAAATGCAAACGAGATCGCTCTCCGGCGCAGTAAAAGCACGCTGCCTCAGCAAAAGCACCAGCAAGATTCTAATTACTCCTGTACATACAAATGGTTCGACCCACACCATGTGAGCCATTCATGGGTGTAGACGTTAAATATCGAAAGCCCCGGAAGATTTCAGGCTCTGACAAGGGCGAGAACATTAATTTCCTCGTGTACCACTTGGGATAATATACCACTTACTGAAACCCTAAAAAAGAAAACATGTTGAAGTGCTTGTGAAATACGCCATTGCATAATTCTCTCTCCCTGGCCACCCTGCGCTGGCTGACATGAGGAATGATCATTATTTCTCTCTCTATCTTTCTGTTCACCCCACTGGGGACGCAGGATATTAGAATATTTCATGAATATTGAACCTTTTCTTGCTCTTGGGGTGCTGCAGGAAGATGTTCTCTGCTGTTTCATGTTGGCACCATAAAAGAACATGGCTTAATTGCATAAGTCTTTAAAAATGGGCTGAGAGTGGGAGAGGCCTCTGACGATGTGTACTGTTCTGTTGTGTCGACTTGCATTAAGCGTTAAGCTGAATACATTTGAGGACCAGACAAGAAATGGAACCTTTGAACGTATTTAGATAAAAAGAAAGATGCCCCGTGTAATCAGGTTCCAGTAGTGTGTTTTTTTCTCTCTCTCTCTCTCTCTGAGACAAACTTTTTAAAGTTGGAACTCAATGCAGTGGTAGGACAGTAGCATGAAGTATATGAAACCTTATACTGACATGTTTGTGTGGTGACTATGGCTATTTAGGTGTGCGATATTTTCTCCAACATTGATTCCGGATGCTTTTCCCCCTGTAGAAATGATCTCTGGCATTGGATGACATGGCTGAACCTGATCCAGATTCAATATTTTCGGCCATATTGGAATCCCTTGTCTGACAGGCAATTGAGAAGCATGGAAGGAGAGTTTCCCTTTGCTCTGGATTGGGTAGATGGGTTGACCAAGCCACATCTCCAGATGATTCTTTCTGCTTTTTATCTCTGTATTTTAATCCATGATTCAACTCAAAGGTCATGGGGGTGGGGGTGGGGGGCGGGCTACTGGACAAAACTCCAGTGATAATTATCAGTCTAAAAGCACTTGTCTGGATGATGAAACCCAATTAAAGTGCTTTTACAACAAGCAAGAAAATTGGATAAATAATAGAGAAGAGATGAGCAGATAACAGGACGTGAAGGGGAAGGGGTGTGGCTGGATGGGGTGGAGGGAGGGGTATGACAGGAGGGCATAGGGGAGAGGAGTTTGGTGTGAGGGGTGTGGGTATGATGAGGTGGAGCAGGGTATATATTTCACAGGAGTATAACTGAATGGAGGGAGGGGTATGAGCAGGCGGAGGGGATGTAGATGTACTTTTATCTGGACTTCAAGGGATGAGTTTTGTTGAAGAAATTCTCCATTGCTCATCACAGAGAGGAACTTAGGGTCAGAGTTCTCTGTTGCTAGCCAACCATACCAACTCTGGTACCTCCATGAAGATTACACAGACATTTAATCTGCTCACTTTATGATTGCACTAATATATGGCGTAATATAAGTTGAATAAATAATATCATATCAGTGTTATGATGCAGACCAGATGTGTTGTTCAGCATCCGTTTATACGCCTTGCAGTTTGTTCATTATTCATTACGTGGTTGGATACCCAGAAGAATTCCGGTTTATTATTTAGCTGTAGGGAACACAATGTCGTTCCCAGCTGGGCAATGAACCCGTGACCCACGGTTCACCTGCTGCCACGTTCCAAAGTTGCCACCAAGAATCAGGCAGAACGAGAGTGAGACCCAGTGTCAGGAGTTAGAGAGTATCAGGAGTGTGCGAGAGAGAGTTCGATACAACGTGGCAGTTAGAGAGATGGAGGGAGAGGTGGAGAGACTGGAGGGAGAGGTGGAGAGACTGGAGGGAGAGAGTGTTTGACAGAGTGGGGCGAGATTGAGAAGGAGCGTTGACTGCAGGAGATATGCACCCACCGCCATTCATTACACACTGTTGCTTGGCGTGGACACAGGGCCAATAAATGAATTTGTCCAGTTCTGCCAGCGATGCATCGAGGAGTGCTACATCAGCGCCTACTCACTAACACACACCACCACGGCCTGCCCACAGGTTAGAGGGAGAGAGAGAGTGAGGGCTGGGGAGAGACAAAGTGACAGAAAGAGAGAGAGAGAGAGAGAGAGAGAGAGAGAGAGACAGACAGAAGGGGCAAGTGAGCCTGTGAGTCAGGGAGAGAGGGAGGGAGGGAGAAATAAAGTGAGACAGAGAGAGAGACACAGAGAAGGGGCAAGTGAGTCAGAGAGAGAGAGAGGGAGGGAGGGAGGGAGGGAGAGAGCGAGAGTGAAAAAGAAAAAAGAGAATAAGAGAGAGAGAGGTTCTTTTTTCCTCTTCACTTTCCTAGCCTGCCACTCCCTCCCACCATCGCGGAGAGAAGCTCCAGTCACACAGAGCTGTACCTGTCATAACATTGTCTTTCTTTTCTCAGACAAACGAAACCATTTATCTTTCCGCATTTTGTCTCAGAGCCCTGAATGAACATCATGTCCACACATCAGTGAGTCTAGCCGGCGTACCTTATCAGTCCTGGGGCTGAGCCTCTCGGGCGGAGAAGCCTCTCTCCGGGGGTCCGCTCCCACTTCTGCCTGGGGAGGGTCGCACGCCCCGATCGGTCCCTGGAACTCTGGGACTCAGAGAAGCAAGCCTGTCTGGCGCCCGCCGTCTCCGTCCTCGACCCGGCTCGCAGCGCGTCTCTCCCCGCCGCCTCTGAACACGCCCACCTTCCACCCGCCCGATTCTTTTTGCGTTTCTCGCAGCCCAGCGTGAGCGGAGGAAGAGCCGTGGGCGAGGTCTCGATCTCCCCATGACATCCTCGCCAGGCGCTTAATCCGGAAATTAAGTCTGCGTTCTCTTTCGCCCGACATCACAGATACAAACTTGGAATGGTGTATCTATCTGCATGTGCGGTGGAGGCCCAGGGGATCATCATAACTACTATTATTTTTCAATATACTGGTCACAGTCCAGTGATGCGGTGGAGGAAATGGCTGGTTTTTTGAGGGTCGGAGACAGGAAGGGAAGGGGCTGTGCAAGGGGTGGGTTTTTTTTTTTATCTGTGATTACTGGTGGGGTTTAATGATCATCCTGTTCCTTTAATAGACTTTCTTTGCTTGAGTGTTGAAATGAGATGCCAAGCAGGGAAGACAATTAATTGCTTGGCTACCTCTGCTATACTCTCTCTCTCTCTTCCTTTCCTTCAATCTCTCTCTCTCTCTCTCTCTCTCTCTCTCTCTTTGCCTTTGTGTCTCTCCGTCCATCGTTCTCGTTCTCGCTTTGTCTTTCCTTCTCTCTTCACTCTCTCGCTCCCGCTCTTCACTTTACTCTTTCTTACTGTCTGTCGTCTCCACGGTTCCCTCTCACTCTGTCTTTCTTCTGGGTTTGAAGCCTGGCTCTGCGGACTGATAAGGGAGGCGAACGGACACAGCTGCTCGGCTTCTCGGCAGTCCTGTCGATCTCCCTCTCTCTGCGCTCGCCCCAGCTATGCTAATGCTTTAGTCCACTCTGTCAAACCTTCAGCGGCGTCTCAAGCGCTCGAGACATCTCACGCTCCTGGTCGTCCTCCCAGCCCGTTCTGAGCGCCACGGTAACAGCCCAGTGGCCAAATCAACACACAGTACCACGATACCACATGAAAGAGCAATTAATGTCAAATGGCTCCTTACATCAGAGAGAATTGAGAATAATATTGACTGTTTTCCTAAGGGAAGACAGAATGGAATAAGCTATAGCTTTGTGTTATCCAGGGTGTAATCGGAGAGCTTTTGCAAGCTCTTACAAAAGTCCTTACACTCTCTGAGAAGGTTTCCAGTATGAGGTCAGTTTATCAATGCCCACCGAACCTTTGTCCTTAAAATGTTTGTGATGTCATTCAGAATAATGTGGATCATTTGATGGCTTTTATAGGCGTAGAACAAGGCTTTTAAAAGAATTGCTTTCCTGCGTTCCACTTGTTGTTAAATGTACGTTTATACAAACGCACCAGATTGTCTCTTACCATTCCATTAGCTTGACAGGTTAGAATTCACTTCAGGGTGAAAATAGTGCCGTATTCTAATTCAGTATTAAAGCAAGGAACCTTTCTGAAGTTTTCAGAATTTTTATGTTTGCATGGAATTCCATGAGGGTACACAAGCCAGGGTCCATGGCCTTGTATTCTCTTCCTGTGAGTTCCTTCCAGCCAGTAAGTGGATTCTTTCTGTGAAAATGTGGTTTGGTTATACAAAGAGGCCATAGATATAAGAGCCAAATCATGTATGTGGGTGTTATGTGGTCCTGGCCTTTTTGACTTTGTAGCACCTCTGAATAGTAATTTGCACATCCTTGACAAGTACACGCAGTTCTAGAACTTCTGGTGGTAAACTAGTGGTAAAACTGGGTGGTGAAACGTAATTGTTAGGTAGGAGAAACAATGTCATGTTCTATTTCTGATTCCTGCCTGAAAATATCAAACTAGAGAGAGCAGACATAAATTTCCATGGCACCAAAATAGAAAATGATCTGTTTTCATCTGCTTTTTTCCACCTGTTGCTCATGGTTTGCTCTCCGTGGATGTAATCATGGTCTCTTTTATCATTAGTTTTAGTTTTATTATGTGGAGTGAAACACAGTTGGAAATTGTTCTCCCTGTTGTCCTGGCAAATGTTCTGGGGGAAAAAAAAAAAGATTTGCAGAAACTGAAAGATTTTGCCCAGGGATGGATTGTCTCTGATTAGCAGCCATATGAAATGTCAACTGGGATTTGACAAGCATTATTTGAAGCAGGCAATCCCCATCGGAGATTTCTCCTGAGCCCAAACATATTGTCGGCTATTGTTAACTATGGAGGCTGTGCCCTACTGCAAGACCCATGTCATTGTCTGATAAAACTCATTATTGGCTGATGAGCCGGTGCTTGGAGTTTTGGACGCGTTTGCCTGGAATCCCGCACAGGCTGCTGGTGGTGGTGATGGTGGTGGTGGAGGTGGAGGTGGTGTCCTTTTCATCCATATCAGAACCAGCATGAAGGAGATGGATGTAAGGACGTGTACCGTCCCGCCCCTCCCCCCTCCCCCACGGCGGCTCCACCAGAGACGTCTGCGCTGGGTTGTGTTTTACCACCACGTCCTGCGGGGGGAGGGGGTTCCTTCACCGTATTCGGCCCCAGGCCGCTTCCTTCCCGCGTTCCGCCACTGCCGCCGTGACGCAGCTGGGGACCAAAGCTCCGGCCCGGGCTCTGTATTCCGCCGTTGCCATGGCAGCACAGCTGGACGAGCGGGGCGTGCGTGAGCTGCAGTGCCCCACATAGGCACCGCCGACGCAACCCAGCTTGAGCTTCCCTGAGTGTTACAGCCACTCGGGCTAAAATCAGCAGTGACTCAGAGCTTCAGACACAAACACAGCATTTGAAATTAATTCAAACTTGCCCTCTTAATCTGCCCTCACTTCAAAACACTGTTCTCTGGAAAAGAGAAATATGAATGAAATAAAGGGAGAAGAGAAAGGAAAAAAAGCTCTCCATGCTAGTTTTGTGTTTATTTTAATTTTTTTTTACTGCCACTCATGAAAGCAAAGATTTATTTGTCTGGCCCTAATACTGAAGAGTTTTGATACCGAATGACTGATATGAATTTTGATTTCGCTCTCTGCCCAAGCCCCTCTTTCTACGCGGCTCACACCATAACCTTCAACCATCATTCGTTTTTCCACGCCTTAGAACAAACCTCCCCTGAGCCCCTGCCAGCGCTAATCTCTGAGTACAGTTCCAGTGGATGGTTTGCTGATGAACCAAGAAGCGCGCCCAACGGCACTGTGGGTACATGAGGTTGTGGTCTGAGCCTGTGGGTTCCTGGATGTGTCTTGCTTTTCTTGGTTGAAAAAAAATGAAAAAAGTCCTGATGGCTTATCCTGTGAGATCATTTGTGTTTATATAAACAAAGACAGTGAAATACGATGGGAGGCGCTGGTTGATACATACGCGATAACGTTGTTTGCAAGTTCTCCTGCTGTTTTTTTGTTATTTTTCCCGATTTGTCTCATCAGGACTCCATGTGGGTTGCCAGCCACTGTCTTTAATTTTCCCACTCCACGCATCGGAAGGAAGTTCAGCTTTTGATCTTGGTTCAGCAGGCATTTTTCAAAGCCAGCATACTTGATCATAGATCTGTGTGCTTCTAATAAGGCCTGCATCTTTAGTCATGGCTGCATGCACGTTTGATAATGCCTGCGAGTTGCGATGGAAGGAGCCTGTAGAGTGATAAAGGCTGTGCTTCTAAACCATGTGTGTTGCTTAACTCCGCCTGCGCGCCGAGTGCGGTGAGGCCTGTGTGAATCTGATTACAGCTCAGTGCCCACTGGTCCATTATAGCCTGCATGCGCTCACACTGCTGGCCCCAGGCTTTGTGTAGCTCTGCGTCTCTGCGTGCAGCCAGTACCCCCTCTGGTCCGGAGAGCATGGAGAGACCCCCCTCTCTGCGTGGCCCCACTGTCGACCATGTTCACCGATTCAGAAACAATTGCCCATGGGAGGCCCTGATGACTTGAAAATAATTCTATTATTCTCCTTGATTTCCCTGATAATAATGCTTGGCTGTTGGTAATGTGTAATGCTTAGAAATGAGGAGGAGAGGTGGACGACAGTGGACTGAAAAGGATATGCCCCTGTTAAAGGTGCCAGATCACAGAGTGCAAGCAGGTTACAGGGCGAAACGTGAAGAAGAGAATAAAGAAACGCAGGAAGATGATTGGCCGGGTATCTCTGTGGGTTCAGTACCATGTTAATGCACAGCGATTCAGTATTTTATTAACATTCCGTGATTCAGTATTGTATTAAAGTTTAGCCCAGCTCATGTGTATGACAACCTTTTAATTAGGACATAGTTTGGGTGCTGATGGATGTGGAAATTGCGATTCTCAGCACGTGTCGAGAATTTTTATATGAAAGTGCATAGGAATGTGATGTAGTGTATCACTTATAGTTAGGATTCGAAAATTAAGTACCCAGTTGGAATGAGGAGGTGCTGTGAACTTACATGAGGTTGAGCCAATAGAGAGAGAGAGAGAGAGAGAGAGAGAAAGAGAGAGAGAGTGAGTGAGAGAGTACTCATGAGAGAGCACACTGTGGGTCAGCTGCCAGGGGGGTGGGGGTTAAAACAAAAGGGGAAAAGTCACACCGAGTGAAGAAACAGGGGTGCCTCCTGGGCCATTGAGACAGCCGAGGTTGCTAGGAGACAGGGGATGAGAGGAGATGTGCTCTGAGCATACAGAGACAGAGAGTGTGCCAATCTGAAGACAGCTAGCTTGGTGCCAGTGCCTGCAGACTGCAGCCATTGTGGAGGTACCAGGCTGAAGAAGACAGCAGATGCGCTGGTGTCAAAGACTGCGTGCACATCAGAGCACAGCGGCAAGTCCGAGGCAGCTCGGAGGCTCCTGCCTCACCGCCTCGGCCCCTTGTCGTGTCAGTAAGACGGACTCGTTCCTCACACGGGCCCAACCCTGCAAGTACATAATTTATAAGGAAGATGTATCAGTAATTGGCAGGGTTTAAACATTGCAAACTGAGGTAATTGAACAGCACCCTCACTAATGGAAGCATGTCAGACTCAAGCTTCCACCAGACAGTAAATGAATGACAGAGACACTTTCTCCTCAGGCCAAGACAAGAAGACAGACAGAAAAAAGGGGGGGGGGGGGGAGCAAAACAGAAGACAGAAATAAAGAGAGAGAGAGGGAAGAGAAATGAAGTAAGAGTGTACCAGAAACAAAACAAAGGATGTCTGTCTTGATCTCAGTTTTCACTGAGATGAAGATGTAGTGATGGGCAGGTGGGGTTCTGGTCAGGGCACCACCCACAGGACCTCCTGAGCTTGCCTCCTTTGGCAGCTGCTTCTGGAGTTGATTGGTGTGGAGACAAGCAGCTCTCAAACAAGCCAGCAAGAGAGCCACCTACTCCACCCACCTCTAAAACCCACCCCTGTTTCTCAACAAGCTGAGAACCCACTCCCATTTCTCCTGAACACACCAAGAAGTCAAGCCTGCCTGATCAGTCCAGAGCTCTCTGAAGTTTCCAGAATCCACCCGTCCTCCTGAACAGTCCAGAATCCTCTCCTGACCTCCTCAGCAGTCCAGAATTTGTCTCTCTGATCCTCTGGGACAGTGGACCCTTTTGCATTGGCAGCACTTGTGGTTGAGAAAATGGCCTTAACTTCACATACTGCAGGCTGATACAAGAAACAATCTGTAGTGGTTTCATAGAGAAGGGACTCCCTTCACTAGGGACTCTGGACATAGAGAGTGGAGGCGGGGAGGGGGTTGAAGGCAGAGAGAGGATGAGAATGTAATAGACAGAGGCGTAGTGAGAGAGAGAGAGTAGTGTAGGCAGGCTAGCTTGCATCCTGCTTGAATTAGGTGAACTGAACTGAACTGAATGTGTAGCGGAGTTGAGTCATTTCTGGAGCCTCTATTAGTGCAGGCCAAGACCCCCCCCCCTCTTTAACCCCCACCCTTACTGCTCTACTGCTGGAAAGCACCCGCGGCCTTCATAAATAACACAGGATAGGAAAGGTGTTCCCTCGCGGCCACCGTCTTCTCCATCTTTGTTACGTAACTGCCGGTACGGGACGAGGAGGCGGGGGCGGGGGTGTGGGTGGGGGTGTGGGTGGAGGGGCAGTGTAACATTCTTGTGAGACCGGGGAGAAGCGCAAGACTGTGAGAGCATAAGAAGAAAATATTCGGTAGACAATGCGATGTTCCAGAGGGTAGGGAGTGGCTCACGGGAAGGACATGAGCCCTCGCCCTGCGCCTCAGTATCAATCCGACGTTTATATTTGTTTAATTTTATTCTCTCCTTCTCTTTCCTTCTTTTGTGATTTTCCTGAGGTTCTGGGGTGGTCATTGATCTCAGAGGTTTGGGAAAACCACATAGGGACACAAAGAGGGACCTTTAAAAAAAAAAAAATCAAAAATCTCTATTGGATTTCTTGTCTGTTCCCCCCTGGGACCCTCCACAGACTTCTATCAAAATGCCACTAAAATGCCAGTAGAGAGTCGGGCGCATTGTTGGCCGGCGAGAGGCAGCGGCTCAGCAACGCTGCCTGCTGCTGCAGTCTTTCCCGAGCTTCTTCATTATCTGTCCTACTTGCAAATGCCAGTTCCTTCCATCCTCCTTATCTCCCCTCGAATCAGACGCCTCTATGCAAATTAAAATCCCAGCCGCCCTCCGCTCCAAACCAACCTCTCTCTGTACCTTTAGGTCGTCGTTTGTACGGTGCATCAGGCAGACGCCCGATAGAGGGAAAGAGGGAAAGAAACGGAGAAGGAAAGACAGAGAGAAAGAGATGGAGAAAATAGGTACATAAAGAGGGGAAGAGGAAGAAACACCGAGGGAGAGAAAACTAGAGGGTTAGAAAACAGCGTGATCTATATTTGGTGAGCTGGATCAGAGCACAGTCATGTTTGCTGCCACAGTACCGTCTCTCTGATTTGATTTAAGTTCAATATATTATTTATAACTTGACAAGTTAATATGGGGCTCTTTGATAGGAGTTCTGGCAGTGCATGAAGGGAAGTGGCTTTTCTTATGTCTTGTGTGTTTTTCGTGAGGAAGCAGTAGGGGTGGTGGAAGGGGGAGAGTTTTGTGTCAGGGAGAAACTGATAAAAGCATCTCTGGAAATGTCACCCGGTTGTCACAGGTGAGCATGATGGCCCTGCAAACATTTGACATCTTTGACAGCGATCAGACAGACCAGCAAAACAAGGTGGGAATTAAATCAAGCCACTTGTTCAGAAATCTTGGCTGCATGACTGTGAGCTGTGATGGGCGAAATGTACACAAACGTAAACATGCACAAATGCTCAGTCATGCACACACACACACACACACACACATACACTAACACTCTCACACACACAATTCAGTCATGCTCATACAAGCAAATATGTACACACACACACACAAATGCTCAGTCATGCGCGCGCACACACACACACACACACACACACACGCATGCATGTGTGCAACTAGGAAGAACACCTTGAGTCAGCTCAGCACATCCTAAATAGGGCCGGTGAGATTCACTAGGCTCTCTTCCCTTCCCCATAAAGATACAGTGGCAGACCAAATGACTGTGGAGATTTATGGAGAATGCAGGCAACCATAGTTCAGCTAAATTGGTCGGTGTTGTTGGGTGTAGCTCCAAAGCGGAGCCGTCACAGAGAACAAGCGCACATGCAAGGCAGGCCTCATTAATCTGCAGTTTAGAGGCATGTTAGCGAACGCCTTCGCGTGAGGACACGTGTGTGTGCACCACGTGTGTGGGTGGTGCACAAAAATGCTGCTTTGGCCCTGACGGATGGGGATGAAGATAAGGGCCCACCTTGTCTGCCCTGGAGTGCTGGGTCACATGATGTGGCCCGAGGGACTCTCAACCCCCCCCCCCCCCAACTCCATTTACTCTAAACAACAACAATGACGACAACAACACAAATAAAATCTCCTTCACTCTTAATAGCCCATTTCAGCTCTTTTGCACCGAGGCCAAGCCCAAGGCCAGTTCTCGCAGGCGTTCTCACAAACACAGGAAATCCATCTGTCATCTCCCTGAGGCCTGGGTAGTTCCTGTTTTAAGCTAATGAAATGCTAACCCCCTCAAAAGAAGAAAGGCCAAAAGACAAAATAAATAAATAAATAATACCACCCCTGCCTGCCCTTAAAGCCAAACACTCTATTTCACGGATTACCTGCTCACTCCGAAAAATGATCAGGTAATTGAAGATAACTCCTCTCCTGCCTCCAGATAGTACCGTGTCAGAGCTAATATCAAGTTTGCATAATAATTGGCTCCATGATTGTCAAAGCACATTTAGGGGCTTCATGGATTCGCGGGATTCTTTTCTAATGCATACGGGCGACGTGGGGGCAGACAGACTCTAAGGTGAACGGCTCTTTTATTCCCGCATTTGAAGTGGAAGGGAGCTAATAGGTGCTGATGGTCTGTGAAGACGAGGAGCCCGACTCTGACTGCAACGCTTGGGTGGCTCCTGCATCAAAGCAGCCGTAGCCGGTGCCCCGGTACTGACACACCACTGCATGGAGAGAAAAAGAGGCTTCCACTAAACCACATCGGCCACTCTGTCGCTCCCCATGCTTGGATCGCCCAAGTTTTTCACAGAGCAGTATCACACAAGACTTGAAACTAGAGGAATGCAAAACAAATTTGGACAAGGAATACCAAGCTAAAATGGATTTTGCTTTAAAGCTTGGGTATGCAGGAGATCAGATCCAGGCTGTACTGAATAAACTGGGAGCAGATGCGCTCATCAATGATGTTCTGGCAGAACTTGTGAGACTTGGTAACAAAAGTGAATCAGAGGCACAGAACAGCAGTA
>JAOXYF010000015.1:11387597-11400261 GCA_028565775.1 Sternarchorhynchus goeldii
ATTTCTGTGTGGGTGGGTGGGTGGGTGGGGTTCTGATTCTGTGTTACTACTGCCACAGTCTCCATTCCAGACGCTGCAGCTTTAGCAAACCTGCACTTACAGTGCATAGCAACCATCCAGGCTTCCCAGCTGTGACCATCAGCTGCTGTTCTGAGCACAATGGCCACCATTTCAGGTGTAATCAGTGTGTGGTGCGGTGCGCCGACTGTGAGCGGAGAGCGTGAATAAAGCCTTGACCGGCTGGGGATAAAACAAAACCCACCGCACTGCACATAACAACAACGGCACCGCGCATAGCAACCGCTGCATCTCGCATAGCAACCGCCGCACAGTGCATAGCAACCGCGACGAGCTCTTTGTACGTCGGCCGCTAATTGTCTGCGTCGGGCTGTAGCTGAGCCAAGGCGTCCGCAGAGCCTTTCAGGAGAGCCCCAGCGGTACCAGTTCTGCCCTTTGACCCTCAGCCTTCAACACTTAACATCGTTTTTTTGTGTTTTTGTTTGTATGTTGTTTTTATGTCTTTCTTCCCCCTTGCAGACATTCGCTCGCTGCCCGATGTCGCGATGACGGGGAACTGCAGTCAGGAGTGCAGTGAGCTGGGTCACTCAGATGCATGCTGGATGCCCGGACAGGCGTCACCCGCGCGGAAGGGACGCAACCCGCCCAAACTCTCCACCTTCGTGCCTTACCAGGAGAGAGGGAGCCTGGGCCGGCTGGCCAACGGCAGCGCTCGGCTCGGCGGCGACGAGCATCGGCCACGCCTCCCCCCCTCCCGCAGTGCCTACTCCAGCAATGACCACGCCCCCAGTGACCACACCCCATTGGAGGAGGTGCCTCTGAGCGTCACCTCCGAGTTCCCGCCCACCAGCCCCACCTCCAACCATGCCCCCAAAAGGGAAATATATCTGTGAACACAGCCACCAGCTGTATCATCCCTGATTGACACACATCTGAAGTCTCAGAGATGCCCAGTTCAAAATGACCATGAAGAAGCGTCAGAAATGGCTGAAAAATCATTTCAATAGCAAATTGAGGCTATTAGTGAACAACAAAGTGTGATCGTCAGTGTATTTAAAGTTCTATTTATTTATTTGTTCATTCACTCATGACTTCATCTATTTATTACCTAGATTAGTTTTTTTGTTGTTGTTTTTTTTACTGTCATATCTTGAAACACATCGCTTTCATACACATCATAACTCAAAAATACAAAACAAAAAACAAATGGAAAAAAAAAAAATTGCTTCGATGTGACTGGCTTTAGCTTGGTTAGCCTGTGGAATGTTTACTGGACTTTTTTAAACGGTGTGACCTGTGCTGTAGTGCCACAAGCCAGAAGCCCCTGCTCGGACAGCCAATGAGCTCCAGCCGTGGAGCCTCAAGCTCCTCCCACAGACGCAGGGGCCTTAGTACATGTACAGCCATGTAAATACATTTGTATGGTGTGTATATATTACTACCGGGGATCAAAGCTAAAATAGAAGAACTTAAAAAGAAGACAACGAAGAAGATCATCAAAGATGAAGAAGAAAAACGCTAGTAAACGAAGCACCCTGGGGTGTTGGGACTTGTTCGGGCATGTTAATGGGATGCATGTGTTGGTGTTGGTGGATGCTGGAGGATGTGCTTTGGAGTTATGGCATGCACTGGTGATGGAGCGTGTGTGTTGGTGTTGCCGCTGATGGTTGGCACTGCAGAAGGTCAAGGGAGGTCTTATTCTTCACCTTCTTATGGGACATCCACTGATGTTTACCTGCAGCTCTGCACATGTGGCTAAACCCTTGCTGTCACATATTAGCATCAGGAGACACTGTATGTGTTTGGGATTGAGTGAGTGTGTGTGTGTGTGTGTGTGTGTGTGTGTAGGGCTAGAAACAACTACTGCACGCTATACCTGGGTGTGGCAGGGTCCAGCCAGCAGACTAATGTATACGTGCATGTTGTCACAAAGTTGCTCTCAAGTGTGTGTGTGTGTGTGTGTGTGTGTGGGGACCTACACTCTTATGGCACATAACCCCCCCCCCGTGTGTGTGAAGCAGAATGGGCATGTGTTCGGCACTGTGAATCCTCTCCTCCTCCCGGGCCTTGTTCCGAGCAAAGGCTTAATCCGGGTGGCAGGCTGAGCATCACTCGGAACAGGGTGTCCACTCGGAACAGGGGCGGAGCTTCACTCCGGATGGCAGGGCAGAGCTTTGCTCAGAGCGGGGCGGAGCTTCTCTCTGCATAGCAGGCAGAGTGCCTAATGGAACAGGGGCGGAGCTTTTTTGTTTGTTTGTTTGTTTTTTTTTGGTTTATTTTGGACTGCAGTTTTCACTGAGCTTCGCCATGTGGGTCCCTATTGCGTTAGCAACCGCTGAGAGTTTCGCAAGGGATTGCTGGACAGCCCAGAGACTGGCCCTTCTCTCACAGAGCCTGGTGCAGCTCCAGCCACGGTTATATCGTATGTTTTGGCCCCAAATATTCTTCTTTCCAACTTTATGTACTCATCCTAGCAATCCCCTCGTTCTCAGACCTGTCCAGGTACAAAGAACATTTGTTCAATGCCTTAATCCAGTTGTAATCAACAATCATAATCGACAAATTAGATTGATAATCCTATGAGGCCTTGCAGGCATGGTAACTGCATGTATTTACTGACAGAAATGACTGCAGTCACGAAAGATAAAATTGCCTCATTCTGTTTTTGCTTTAATTGCTTCACTGTTGTTTCCTTCCTGTTGCGTCTCCTTAAACACTGGACTAGAGTTCCTGAACACACTGTGTTGACGAGCCTCATGTGTGCTTAAGCACCTGGTCATGTGTAAGGAAGAAAGAGAGCCTTTGTATTGTATCAATTATTTGCTTTATTTTATTATTTTTATTTTGGGGTTTTTTTTCTTTTTTCAGGCTCCAGCCATTGTGTCAAAAGTTGTAATGTGATCATTGAGGAAGTGTCTGTTTTGACAGAGCTCAGTAACCATAGCAGCATAGCAGTCATCATACCCTAGGAGTGCTGTAGCATTGCACTTCAACATCTCTTTCACTCCGCAGCACCCAGCCTGACTCCCATGAAGTGTGTGTGTGTGTGTGTGTGTGTGTGTATGCGGCTGTGTGGAGGGTAGCTGGGAGTACTTGGATGTGGCCATTTCACTAATTAGAGTAATGAATCCAGGGTGGCGGGTGTGTGTTTGTGTGTGTGTGTGTGTGTGTGTGTGTGTGAACACACTCTGCCGACAGGAGGCACGGATCTAGGAGGTGATCCTGGGGTCCAACAGCAGAAACCCACCACAGCTCACCTAAAGAGCTGCCCTTTCCTCAGCCTTTACCTCGACGGCTCCCCCTGTTGGCCCCTCACGGAGAGTAATTAAAGCAGAAACATATGGAAATTACTGGACACGACTGTGATTAAATAAGGCGAATGATTATCCCGCCTTGAGGAAAAAAAAAGCACATTATGCTATTTTCAAAGCCATTTAGTGACTGTGATAAAAAAAAGGGAAAATTCCAGTGTGGGTCACGATCCGGTATAATTACCTTCCTCGCTCGATCGGCTCGGCCATCCGGCCGGGCCGTGGGTAAGCACTGACCTGGTCTTAACTTGGTTAAAGAGAGAGACATCACTATTCCATCCCATCCACACCACTCTCTAGGTTTAACCTATTCTGGGTCTTTTACTGGAGGCAGGGATTTGACCCCACAGCACTGTAACCCCAGCCTGTGTGAAAAGCTTCAAAGCGCCGGCTTGGACTCTTTGGCCTGTGAAGCACTGAGTTTGACTCCTCATTTTTACACTGTAGTGTCAACCTGACGCAACTGCTTCTGAGTTTTGAATCGCAGGGTTCGACTCTTTCACACTGTATTTCTAACCAGAGACAAGTAGTTTTAACGCCGTTTTTGAATCACTAGGTTCGATTCCTCTGATTCCAGCCTGTTTTGGTATTTTTTTTTTTTTTTCACAGGAAACTCAGAGGGTAGAATGTGGGAAAAAAAAATCACTTGTTGTCGTTTTTTAATCTGGTGTTTTAGATGTGTGATCTCTTGCTGTTTGGTGTTTCTAGCTGAGGACTGATGGGTGTCATGAGATTGTGGTGTGAGAGGACAACTTTTATTTCCCAGATCGAGGCTCTTTTTTCAAGAACACACGGTGGTTTTTTTGTGGCTAGCATCTCTAGAAGGTGTTTTTGTACATAGACCTCTCCACCCCCCACCCCTATGTGTGCTGTCAGGCAGGTGATGAGATTAGCATGAATTCCAAAGATAATTGGTAGAAATTGTTTACTGTTCTTGCTGAGATGTTAGCGGTGGTCCAGAAATCTTTCCTTTCCCTCAGAACAAAACGCCCAACTTCACTATCCAGGCCCATCCTCACTATTCGTCTACGCCTACAGACAGCTGCCTTGAAAGTACGTCTTTTGCAGGAGAGTAAAAAAAAAATAAAAAATTAAAAAAAAAAATTGTTATCCTTAATTGTTGGTTATATTTATATAGGACAGAATTGCTTGTGATGCCCTGTTTTTGTACAGTTTTATGTACATGCAAGTGAAGCTTTTTAAATCTTGCAACATTAAGCCAATGGCATATAAAAATTGTAAAGTGTTTATTGAGATGTGCACATCTTGCCTTGGTTGGACTGATCGTTGGCCGAGTCGGTGTGAATGTGGCCGTTCTCTGCCTGCTCTGTTGTCCTCACTCGCTCCCCGCCCCCAGGGCTTTAGCAGACCTCTTTTTTAGGTTTTTCGTGAACAGTGGGCTGTCCGAGCTTTTCCCCATTTGTTTGATTCCCATGTGTTATGTTTCATTCTGTTTCCGCATGTTGAGAATATACCCCTTGTAATAGGTCCTCCTTAAAAGAAAATTTGTAATAAAATGAGTGAAGAAAAATACTCATATGCTTTGATGAGTTATTATGCATGAATGAATTAACAATGATTTAACTTTACAAACAACCCCCCGCACACACACACACACACACACCCCAACACTATTGATCTAGCATAAATAAATAAATAAATGTGCCACCCATCCCCTGTTGGCCCCTGTTCTGGACGCAGGCTCTCTCAGCTCCTCGGCCAGACGCCCAGGACTCTGAAAAGGGTTTGGGTTACTCCACTCACTTGGGTCATGGGAGAAAGCAAACGTACACGGTACTGAGTTTGGAGAGAAGAGGGCAGCTAAGCCCATCCGAAAGGAACCCGACACTGGCTGTCTATCAATATTAATGTGCTCAGAAAAAAAGATCTAAACCAGCGGCTAAGAGCCCATAGAAACTGTTCCTTTATTTGTCATCTTCAGTGCAAGCATCCAAGGAGTATTTTTGTGTGTATTGGGGGGAGGGGGGATCTCAGGGTTCCCAACAGTACAATAAAGACAATGCCATAAAGATAATACCACAGAGATGAAAGACAATAAATCAATCTGCCTTGTATATTCTGCACTTTCTTTATGGAGCGGAAGTCAAGGTGTAATTTACCTAACACGAAAAATGATAGCGTTCGAAGATGGAAATAAACAGGTGCCAGATAACACAAGAAAAAAAAATTATATATGCATATATATATATATATATATATATAAATTCGTAAATATAAATAACAAATATATATGTAAAATGGAGTGTCCAGGCTACAAGTCACAAGGTAACATGAGTAAATTCAACATACGAATAGATAAACAAGACAAAATACGCGATAAAGATCATTCTTACTAGTAGAAGAGTGGCTGCAATTGTGGAAAATTGTGAGCAGTTTCGACAGAGAGAGGTAGTGGACCACACCGCCCCCTAACTATTCACATGGGAACTTCAGCAAAAAAAAATGCTCCAATAGAAGCGGGGGATTAGTCATTAAAAGCTGATTCTCCCTGCATAGAAGATAAATGAATCAGATATGCTGCTGCCTTTCCTCTTGTCCTGATTCACAGATTCCTGGTAGCTACATCAATGGGGACATTTCCTGCGGCTGCTGATTGAAACAGAAGCAGCTGGAATAATGAGAGTATATGTGCAACTGTGCAACAGTTAAAATCTAAAGCTCAAACGCAGAGTTACAGGAACAGAAGCCAAAATGGCAGAAACCGCTATTTTTCTCATCAGTTCTCTAACCGTGAACCTCCAGTACCTACCCACCCCTCCCGGAAGGTCATACTTTTACAAGACGTATTTTCTGTGAGCTGCGCTGGTGGCGTGGTGTTATTTATTTGTTTATTTGTTTGTCTGTTTATTTATTTATTTAGAGTAGCAGGGGCGTTTGTGCTGCACTCGTTGGAGAAGGCTCCGCAGCGTTGCTCTTTCTTCCGAGATGAAACTACCCCTTCGGCTACAGTCGCTGTTGATCCGCCGTTGCCGTGGCAACCTGGCCTCTCTCTCTCTCTCTCTCTCTCCCTCTCTCTCTCTGTCTCTCTCTCTCTCTCTCTCTCTCTCTCTCTCTCTCTCGCTCTCTCGCTCTCTCTCGCTCTCCCGCTCTCTCGCTCACCCACGCTCTTTTGCTCGCCCGCTTCGTTAAGTGCTCTGCTGTCGGCAATTAGAAATGAAACCAGCGGCAGGGCCGACTGCCTTTCAGTGCACTCTCCAATTAAACGCTGTCAAACAACATTGTTTTCCCCAAACCCAGAGGCTTTACTCCCCGTATAATAAAGCACATCCCGACAGTCGCGCTGCATCAACAGGAACCTTTTGAGCTGTGTTAAAAAGAGAAAGCCCGGTTCACAGAATAAATAGTTGGGGAGAAAGCGGAGATCGATGAGGAGCGCGCCATTTCAGTAAAAGCTGCTACAATCGTGCTGCAGGACTCGTGTATCCTCATGCTTATGAATTGTTACTTTTTTATATTTTTATTTTTCATTTCAACAGAAAATGCATGTATCCAAGTCTAGTATTATGCCTTAAAAGACCCCCCCCCACCCCCCAGGTATTGATTGGACATTTCTCAGGAAAAGAGGGTGGTTTACACAACTCGAGATCTTAAACCTCATAGAAAAATCACTGGAGTAAAACAGTCTCATTTTTAGCCATTTGTACTACTGTCTCCTATATTGACTCTCATACACTAAAGATGTAATTGCTGTATTAAAATCAATGGAGCAATTTAAACTGTATCATCATTAAAGGAGTTTGTATGAGAAGTCGATAACTACACTTGAGAGCAGTCCAGGATGCATGTAAGACACATATAAACTTTATTAGTTAGAGTGGTTTGGCTCTCTCTCCTTCACATGCACATGCACATAGTGACTGGTAAGACTGTGTGTGTGTCTGCACCCTTTTTATTTCTTCAAGGAAGGAACGTGGCCCTTTCTTGCTCAATAGCATCTATGAAACATCTCACTAACTCGTTTAACACTCTATTACCTCCAACCTGAACTCAATCTTCAAATCATCTCTGATCCAGAAATACCTGAGAACCATCCATCAACACTGACAGAAGGTTCAGTCTCCTTTCCCTCTTCCTTACACACACACACGTGCACGCACACACACCCGCACGCACACACACACCTCACATACCTCTCACACTTGCATTTCTTTATAGTGCAGGCAATGCAACATCCACAGATCTCTATATATTGGCCGTTTGTATACATTCTGACTCAACACAGCCAGACAAACACGCGCACGCACACACAGTTTCAACGATCCCAAACACACAACACCGAACCAACAACAGCATTTACACTGATTCATCTTGAACAGGTATTTGTCATATTTTCTTACTCTGCCTCATCCAACACCTTCTGTTGAATATTTGATAAAAGCAGCCAATAACCCTTAAAAGAATAAAAAGAGTTTTCTATACTCAGCAGAACTCAAATCTGCAGAAGCGACTATTAAATACACCCACCCCCCCTTGTTGATGCTCGCAGCTTGGATCTAATGTGTGCGTGCATATGTGTGTGTGTGTGTGTATGTATTCGTGTGTGTGTGCACACGCGCATGTGTATGTATACGTGTGTGTGTGGGGGGGGGCGGGAGTGCAACCCATTAAGGCAGGATTATATAAATCACAGAGACACGTCTGGGACTGCAGGAGCGCCGTAGAGGCAGGAAGAGCTTGCTCTCCTCTTCCCCGCCCTCTCAGCACCAGGCACTCGCTTAAACCTGTTCATTTCCTTCCCCAATTCCAGCAAACATGACACCCTAGCATTAATCTAATTAGCCACAACTTACTGTCCAGAGGGAATTAGAGCAGTTTGTCTCCTGAAGGGAGATTCGGGCCTATAACTTGAGAACCGTAGGTGTATTGTGGCCTTTATCTTCACGTGCCATCTGCTTGGAGGTCTTTCGGATCTGCTCTGCAGGGTTAAGGGCTCGAGTGCAAGGTCACAGGGGCCTGAGCAAAGCATCAGACACTCAGAGTCTGGATTCCTTTTGAGCTCCGGCTGTGCATATCCCATGAACCATTTAGGCTCTCATTTCTGGCCTTACCTGAGGATACAGCCAGACGGAAAAAGAAGCACTTCTCCGTTTCCTCACTTTCGAAGCTTGTTTTTTTTTCTTTGGTTCTTGTTAGTTGCTGGCCATCAACAGTGTTTTGTGTTAGTTAATGCTGTCAAATCCCCTGCACACCTCCTACTCAACAATCAGCAATAAAAGCACTGTGTACAAAAGCATCCAAATAATGGTATGCATCTTAGCTACAACCAAGAAGTCGCACACATTTCTCAAAAACAATAACGATGAAGTCTGCACACCGCATGGGCCTCCCCTCTGCTCCCTGGAAGCCACAATCAGGGGGCCTCCGCGCCTGTAACAAGCGGCTGGGGCTTGTGCAGCGCCAGGGTGCTCAGAACAACAGGAGTCCTGCAGAGAGGCATAATTGGGGAACACTGGAGCTTCCTTCCAGCGTGAGCTAAGTAATCCAGTCCTCTTCTTCACTGGTACTTCCACCCCCCAACCCACCCCCCCACCCCCATCGTTGGTGTGCCTGCATCAGTACTGCAGCCATCGTTTAGGCGTGTGTTAGGCGTGTGTTAATTCTGCATTACATGTGTGTTAAGCCTGCCCTCTGCCTCTATGAGTGTGTGAAGGTGAGTGGTTGGACAGCCATGGGGCTTTTATGTTGTGAGCTTTTGTTAAGGTTCAAATGCTTGCGTGTCAAACATACTGTATAAGATTGATTAAGATTACTTGTTTATATAAACTCGCCAAAGTCAGCCTTTACACCATGTTGTGAGCAGACTTGGAAATGTTTTTGATGACACGGGTTAGAAACAATAATGACCAAGTCTTTAGTTCATCAATCGCTGTTGCATGCAGAATACAGATTTTCCACAACCTTTCTTCTATGTGGTAGAACATTCTTTGAAGCTGAAAAACTATAACATAGAGGTTGTACCCAACATGGCTAGGCAATTAGCATAAATTACAAAAATAAATAAACAAATAAATAATTCGAATGTTAGACAATCAGCACTACTTAACATGGTCGTTAACACGATGTCAAAAATAAATGCATTTAAAGTGTATTGGAAATAAGACAATACATGTCTTATTAGCCACAGGTGGGGAAACCTCTTTTGATTGCCTTGTTATGTAGGAACAGATGTTTGAAAATGGGAAAACTGTTTGCATGAAGACAGTGTCTCTGTGGGAGCATGGGTACAGGTTCCACCATATATTAGCTTTGTAATTTGGAAAGAGTTCGATTTAGGTTGAGGGTCTAAACAGGGCTAAAAGGGAGTATGTTTTACACACTTTCCATTGGTCTCAGCTATTGATTCTTTTATGAATTACAATATATTTTCATTGCAAACAATTATGCATGGTGTTAATTAGATTCAGAGTGTCATGCATGGTTGTCATACAGATTGTGTAATCAATTCAGACCAGCATGCTTCTCAGAAGACAGTTGGCAGAAAGTGAAAACCCCAGAAAACTGGCAAAGTTGCCCCTGGCTCACTATTCCTAGCCTGGAATCCTTGTATTCGGAGAGACACTTTAAAAGCTCTAATCCGTTGAAGCAGCAAACTCAAGTCTGTGGGGATAACTGAACGAGCTACAGTATATCCCCTTATATAAAGCCACTGAACACAGTAAATGAGGAGTGCGTTCAGGACCTAAGGCAGTGCAACCCCCCTCCACCCCCAGGAATCCTTTACTTTAGCCTCCACCACTGCACCCATCACCACCAACCTCTTCGTAGTCTCTCAAGTGTGGTCAAGTCTATTTTGGTCAAGGATTCTGTCATACGTTTCTATAGGTGATTGCTCTTGGTCAATCACCTATAACTGGGGGGCGGGGGGGCAAACTACTAATGGCTATATATATGACTTGAAGCATACCCTAAGATTAAACAAGAGAGCCCTTCTTGAAGCAAGTGAAGCTGATAAGTTCTGTCCTCTCTGTAGAAACTTTGTGATGAGTCTCAGGTGATGAGCAAAGAAACAGGTGTGAGAGAAATAAACAGAGGTGAGGGGAGGGGGGGGGTTGTAAGCAGAAAGATGGATGTTTTGTTGTGGTAGACATAGGGGGTGCAATTAAGCATCAGGTGCGGGGTTGTGCTGTGCGGGTTTATGGAGAGTCACGGGGAGGGGGTCCAAACCGCTGTGCGATGGGGAGGTGCTGATCAGGGAAAAGGAGCAGCAGGTTTTTGTGGTCGTGTAGAGGTCTATGCAGAACAGCTCTGCGTCTCGTCTCCGTGGGAACGGCCAAGGCACAGGCCGTTCTCGTGCTACGCTGTTCGTTTAGAAGTGGGCCGCGCATGTGCGGGTCTGGCGGATGGATACGGGCACACGGCCGAGGAGCAAAGCGCCATCAGAGATCTGCACCATTTTTCATGGCTGTTAGGGTGCAGGAATCGCCTGCACACCCCACCCCACCCCCCCTTCACTGCTCCCGGGCCAATGGCTTTGTAAAGGTGGCCTGAAGTACTGTCGGAAAACGGGACGCGTACTTTGCTGAGAAATGGTGTAACTGTCAGTGGGAGCGGAACTGGCACCTCCCAGAGACGGCCAGACAGGCAACATGATGGAGTGGAGGAGAGATTCTCATTTAGAAGATGAATGCTGACAGGGAGACTCCCCGGGGAACTGCTCCTTCTGTCCAATTTGAAAACTAAAGGAGAGGCAGTTCTGATTAACCACACACCTGGTCCACTGAGTGACGACTGCAAGACATTGCTGGGAGAGCCAGTGATCAGCAATCACCATCATATACTGCTCGTTCAACCTTTAGATACCAGAGATCACTTACTGGATATTATGTCTTCAATACAGACTTTTGTCTTCAATTCAAGACCAATACAGCCTGGTTTTGAACTAAATAGATCAGTGGTCCCCGTCTCTCTTGCTATACATAGACAAGGAGTTTTGTTTTATGTGACATTTGAAAGACGAATTACAAAATTACGACAGGTTTGCTTTAAACTTTCCTGAGAAAATAATATTTCTTCCGTCTGTCTCTCTTTCGCACTCTCTGTCTCCCTCAGACACACACAAACACTCGCGCCCACGCTCTGATCCTCTCCTCTCGTTAGAGACATCCACGTTCTCAGCCTCATTTCCTTTTCTGAATAAAACTCTCTCTCCTCTCCTTGGTCGATTCCCATCCAATTAAAAGCCTCTTTCTGCACATCCGTCATCTAATTAAACCGCCCCCATTCACCTTCGTGGTTCTGATCCTCTTTATCCACACAGGCAAATTCTCTCCCTTCTCAACACGCGCCCCTCGCTACCCAAGCTTTCACTCTTTCGCTGCAGGTCTCGTCTGAAGGATGCTCTCCCTTTCTTTTTCCCTTCCCTCCCTCCCTCAGTTTCCACTCTCATGTCCAAGCTAAATTGGACAGAGAGTTGCGGGTAATTGAAGATCATTGTCTTCTCGAGCTGGGAGGCTTTCTCTGTGGCTGGAGCTTCCCGCTCCCTGACCGGCCAATTTCTGACAGTCCTGTTTGTTTGCTCCCCTCCCTGCACACCCTCCACCGCCCCCAACTGCAGGGTGGAATTGGGGTTTCTATTTCCAACCCAGCATGCAGTGTCCTTCCTCTACTTCTCATTTGCCTTTTTTCTGCCAACCAGTGGATCCAGAGGCCCCGTGAGAAGCATCTGTCTACCAGTTCACCATCAGGGAACCGCCTTACAAGCTTTCACACTGGAAATACAAATAACACACCTCCAGACAACTCCACTACCCTGGATACTGCAGATGATATGAGGAGATATGAAAAGAAAAGCTTTTAGACTCACCAAAAAAAGAATGTGCTTTGAATCTCACATGCTGTCACACTCTGTTCTCTTTACTAACTCAATTTTCCCCCAAATGAAAGAAATGCACGGGCTTTGAAAAAAGGTGTGAGAAAGTAGGGCTGGATAACCTCCGAACCACTCTTTTCAAGATTTCTTGAAGGACTGTAAGCCTGTTCTCTTGAGGATAGGTTGTCTTCATGAAGACTTGAAAGTGTGAAAATAAGTTCTCCTTTTTTTTCTGTGTAGCACTAATCATTTTTCCTCAAAGTGCTCCATTGTGGAAGAGGATGGGAAGTCAAATTCATTTTTAAATTATCTCTCTTTTTTTGTTACAGAAGAAATGACATGTTTCACTTTTATAATGAGTTGTTCCTTCACACTTGACTAAACTTGTATTTCTTCTCCACTCGCATGAAATGGAGGACCTTTTGGCTCACCGCCTCTCTCTCTCTCTCTCTCTCTCTCTCTCTCTCTCTCTCTCTCTCTCTCTCTCTCTCTCTCTCTCTCTCTC
>JAOXYF010000015.1:11400361-11429167 GCA_028565775.1 Sternarchorhynchus goeldii
TCTCTCTCTCTCTCTCTCTCTCTCTCTCTCTCTCTCTCTCTCTCTCTCTCTCTCTCTCTCTCTCTATCTCTATCTCTATCTCTCTCTCTCTCTCTCTCTCTCTCTGTGTGATTGTGTGTATAGATCTGTCAGGCTTGGTCAGGTTTGACTGATGTGGCCCAAAAAATAAAAATGAATAAAGCAGAAACATCTGTTGCCAATTACCCCACAGCTGGGCACGTCTGTTTCTCCTCCGCCACTCCATATAAATAAATATATAAATACAAACTTGTGACAGAGTATGAGATATTATTACATAAGCACGGTTATCCTTATCATGTCTCTTTCCATACCTGTGAAGAACATCTCCCTCTCTCACACCCCGACCCCCCCTCCCAACTCCTCCTCTTTATTGGTGGTGACGTACTTTTAATGGCCTGTTGTGGTTCCCGATGCTTCTCCGGCACTGGAGCATGCAGATATGAAGCTTTTACCCATAAGGCCTTAGGAGCTGGTTGCTGAGTGCTGAGACGCTGGATCTTGGTGACAAATCGCCTTGCGCCCGCGGCAGAGCGAGTGCCCAGCGATACGGCTCTTCATCAGCATCTTTGGCTGCCACAGATGAGATTCATATCAGGAGCCTCCTCTAAACCTTACACCACCCCCCACCCCCCCACCCCTGGAGAGTAACCTATGACCAAAGCCTCTTGCTGGTTCCTTTTTGGAAGAAGTTATCCCAGGAGAAAATCCATACTATCAAGGTTATATTCCTCTGGTTTACTGTTGTGATGAGGTTATGAGTTTATCATTTATATACCTATATATTCCCCAAATGAAATCGTGGTAGTTAATCTGAAGGAAGACATTTCTGAGATGAAACGGCGATATGTAGTATACATTTTATTCCCCAAAATCTTCAGGGATGTCATGTTATTTCGAAGGATGATGTTGGTTGAGTGATTCCATGGCTTAGGTAAGTTTTTGACTTGTCTTGACTTATTGTTGGAAGAACCAAAGGTGAGGCATATAATGCTCTTGCCTTGGTTTGCATCCAGAGGCTGTCTGCATTTAGAGGATTGACTGGAAGCCCTCAACCTCTCACTGCCCTCCCCTCTTCCCTCCACCATTCC
This sequence comes from Sternarchorhynchus goeldii, assembly GCA_028565775.1. Taxonomy (NCBI): domain Eukaryota; kingdom Metazoa; phylum Chordata; class Actinopteri; order Gymnotiformes; family Apteronotidae; genus Sternarchorhynchus; species Sternarchorhynchus goeldii. The sequence continues at coordinate 11,401,471 of JAOXYF010000015.1, forward strand.
CATCAGCAGCACATCATTAGTTTCCCAGGACCAGGCTTCACTGACCCGTCTCCTGGCGGCCTTGTTGCCCAGTTGTTTAGACCAGAAATATCCGCTGAAAAACTATGTGCAGTATCTAATTGGCCACTCATACTAACCTTTGCCAGTAGGCCAGTGTCCTGCTGGGTTAAACTTCAACACTACTCTGTACAGCATAACATGGTGCATAGAGCGATAGGAGCTCCATTTGACTGAAACGAAAGTGCCTCTCGGACATTCCTGCTGCCGGCGGTGCGAGGTTTTGTGATAAGCTCACCACAAAATGTGCTTTTTATTGGTGCGAGCCCTTCCGCGATTACTCAGCTGCCGTGACGTGTCTCATTTAACTCCCCGGCGCCCACGGTTGCCAGGGGCCGAGACAAAGCGAGCTTTCTCCCGCGCAAGCTGCCCCTCGCTCTCGTCTCCCGCCTCTAATTACACGGCGGCTGACGACTGGGATCCTGATCTTGCCGTTGTTTACACCTTGGCTGGACGTGTGCCGGCAGGACTTGCTGGGAGCACGTGAGTGGGGTTCGGGGGCCAAGAGGCGCAACACACCGCATGTCAAAACGCAACAGACACGGCGTCATACCGCCTCCTGTGTCACCGTTCTGACGGTGGGAGTAGTTATGAAAATTATAGCTGAGCAGCGAGCCAACGCACCATTAATCACGTCAAACCAAGTTAGACCCTCATAATTTATAGGAGGAGAATTGTTTACTGATTGTCGTGGAGACAGGCCTCCATGGGAAGCTTGTGAGATGATAATGGGGAAGGGCCTTCGTTTAATTCACTTTTGGGAAGCTGTTGCAGTTTGTGATAATTAAGTGTCAGAAGCACCTTTTGTTGCGTGTGTGGAAGGCGTCTGTGAGGAGACCGAATGGGCTTTTTTTGAGGAATGGATACAGTGAATGTGGATTTCGATGAATGATCTTGCGCTGAGCGAATTAGGGAAGGAGGCTCGGGGGGGGGGGGGTGTTCCAGGTTGTACACAGAAATCAGCGGTAGAGAGAGAGAGAGAGAGAGAGAGAGAGAAAGATAGAGAGGCAAAAAATGAACTGTGTATACATGTTAGACAGGAAGAAGCAGAAGTCTTTCTTAAATCAAATAGATTGGTTGCCTTGAGTCAGGATCCATCAGAGTGAATCTTCGCCATGTCATCATGTTGGTAATATGATGTCATGTCATCATGTGCACGTTTATGCAGTGCTGGGTTTGGTACGCAGGGCCCGGTCCCGCTGAGCTGCGCTGCGGGTCGATCCGGACTGCCTCCTCTCTCGCATTCGGTCAGTTCATTGTAAATTCTGACGCGAATGGATTCCGACTCAGCTAATGCTCCCGCACGTGCGGTTTGGCCCCCCTTCACACGGTTCCGTTCTGTTGGCAGGCCTTTCTAATGTGATTGTGTATGCAGGGTGGAGCGCGAGGGCCTGATGCAGGACACGGCGCTACAGAGATGTCGCGGTGACGGAGGCGTGCAGCAGCGTAATGTATTTACTCTGTAATTTGTGTCTCTGTGAGAGGCCATATATCCTGTTTAAGAGTGACACCTCTCGTCCCCCGCGGTCCGGCGGAGAGCCGGCAGGCTGCCGGAGTGCTCGGCGCTGCGCGCTGATGGATGTGCTCCGTCAGAGGATGTTCCAGCTGCAGCGTGCCCACACCAACACACCCCAACACACTGCCCCTCCTCCCCCAACCCACCCCAACCACATTGCAACACCCCACCAGCCCTCCCCAGCACCCCGCCCCCACACAAACACACAAAGTTCACGCACACACATACGCACATGCCCACACACAAGTGCCCCCACACAGACACATTTCCACAGCCAAACACACACACACACACAAACCCATTGCAAGACAAATCTTGCCTCACTCCATACATGTGTAATAATTCCACCCACAGCTCAGCGTGAATGACATATATTTACAAACACTTGCACGCATGCACACATACAAACACAGACACAAAGATAATCAGGCATGCTCACAAGGACATACACACGCTTTTCAGTGAACAGCGCACACTCGCACAGACACACGCAAACACCCACAATTACACACAAACGTGTGCATGACAACAATTAATCCAAAATCTGTCAGCACCGTGAAGCAAAGTGCATGCATCAATCACACCCGCCCATTCTTCAGCAACGCACCATGGCAGCTCTCTGTCACCATGGTAACACATAGTGTACCACCAAATAGCTCCTCTCATCTTAAAAGACTCTAGGAATCCACATAGCAACTGCATGCAAGGCTTTTAACACTGTGGACTAAGCTGTTAGTCTTATCAGCACTGCAAGCATGGTTCCTGCTAATCCAAAAGGAGAAATGACAAATTAGTTCTTTTTTTTTTGTGCTGGTAAAGTTTTATGTTTACTGCGAAAGGTAAAGCAAGCAGGAAGCCAATTCTGTGTGTGCAGAGTAAATTTACTTGTTGCAGAAGTGAAAAAAAATCTATTCACACTTCACCTCCTACACAGCAATTATGTAAGTCTCTCGACTCTAAAAGCTACAGAAGCTGTACAATTTTCTTTGTCAAACAAGTTAAGATATAGTTTGCAGGTAAAGAAATTGTGCTGCTAATTTGTAATGAGTGAAGATTTACACTGATAGTTTGACAAATCTGTACAAGTGCTCCGCTTACGATATATGAGGATAAGGATTACAGCTCAGCACAAGGCGAGAGACTGAAAAACCTGCCTGGCGAAGTTCTCCACGAACTCCAGACGGAGTGCGGAGAGGCTGAGCAGCTTCACGGCCACAGACCTGACAGGCTACGGCAAGGCTGACACATCATCGCCTTGTCAGTAGATAGCAGGCGTGTACATGATTCATGTGTGCGGATTATGATGTGCCGGTAATTGACGCGCTGGAGAGACTGAGGCGGCGAGCTTCTCCGTGGGATCAGTGGCTCGCCAGAAACCCTCCGAGAGTCTCCTTGGCAGGGCCTCTCCTCTTCCTGCCTGCTACTCAGAGAAAGAGAGAGAGAGAGAGAGAGAGAGAGAAAGAGAGAGGCCCCAACGTCTCCCAGTGCCTGCCCCATGAACGACTACCGTATCATCTCTCATCAACACCCTTCATCTCACGTCCGTGTGCTTCGATTGGCGTGTTCGGATGGTTACTGTACAAACGCATCCGCGGGTTCCGAGCCTGTGCTCACGTGTTAGCCATCACCCGCCAAGCGGAGAAGAGAAAGAAAAAAAGAGAAGCTTCTGCAGCTGCATTAAAAAAAAATGCAGCGGATTCAGCAAAGGAGACAAACCATCGCGTTCAAGGGAATAGACGTACAGGACGATGGGTCTGACTGCAGGGCAGGTGGCCAGGCAGCTGGTCCAGAGGCCTGACGAAGGGGCCCAATCCGCAGCACTGCTTTGGTTTCTCATTATAGCAGCGAGGATGCTGTCCGAGTCAGCAGTGATGGGGGGGGGGGGCCAGTGAAGGGAAAGAAAAAAAAAAAACTGGTTGGATTTGAAACGGAGGCAATCTTTTATTTATGCCTGCTAATGCAGAGGAACTGTTGTGGGTTTAAGCGACACATGAGGATACTGAAAAAGCTCAAATGGATGGTAAAGAGCATGTGGTGAATCGTTGAGAGCAGAGCTAAAAGGCCCTCTTTTCAAGGTAAAAAAAAAAACCTCTCCAAGCCTCATTTAGATTGAAATTTTGACCTCTGATAAAGAATGCTCACACTGTATTTTAGTTACTTAGGGTTTGTTAAATATTCCTCAGAGTGCACTGGAGTACCTGTGGACCCGGAGAGAGTGGAGTCTTGGGGCAGGGAACCTTCTTATACTCTGACATATTTCCCCACATGGAAATGCTCTTAACGGCAGAGATTTAAAGGGGGAAGGGGGGGCTTGTAGTCATTTAAAAGGAAAAAATATAGATGATGTGCAGTAGATCCCAAATAATTATTTCAACCGTTTCAAGAGAAAACAAACTGTCATTTAAATATTTGCCATTATAGCATTATTTATTTTAGTTTTATTTATTTGGAATATTTGGATATTCACCAAAACCTGTAGCTACTCTGTAGCTACTGCAGTTCAGACTATGAAGACTCGCAGTCAAGTTTTCACCTGCAAAAAAATGGCCAATCATGGGAGACACAGAAAATTAGAAGCATTCTTTGAGTATATATCAACTGGAGACTGACCAAGCAGACCAGAGAGCAGGAAGTCCAGTCCACAAAATGTGTCACAAAATGTTATCGAGAGCACGATTTATAGATTGCGCCTATTGATTTTGCAAGCTCGGCCCACAGGGAAGGACCTGCAGCTTCCACCGGTGGCTGATAAGCCACCTTGGTTTCACCTAGTCAGTTCTGGGTCACACAAGCATCTTGGAGCGGCCAAAGGGTCATGACCAAACCTGGTCGATGCCACTCCAAGTCTCTTCGTTTTCACTTTAAGGAATTAGTCATCATCCACTTCCACCAGGTCCAACAGAATGAATTTCCAATGATTTTCCAGCACACACAGAGAATTTCTGCCTAAATTATACGCCAATCTGCTCCTTGTAACTTGTCAGCCTATGCTACAACACTCAACACAATGTCTGGTCTTCATAAGGAAGGTTTTTGAAATGGCTCTGAGCCAGTATTCAGGATTGGTTTAGCTCCTTATCTATTGAAAAGCAGTTCAAAATAATATCTTACAAATGGCCTTCAATGGCACAATAAAGCTGTTCTGCACAAGTAATTGGCTTTTTGGATGCCTATGCCTGAAGACCATCGCACAGCAATGCCTTGTACAGCCTAGAGAGCGACATGATTCTGTTGAACAGCTGTTTGACAGGGTGAACTTAATGAGTCGTCCGTGTCAAACATCTCACAGTTTGGGCTACTAATGAATGCTAGGTCAGCTAATCATGCGAGAATACTGGTACTGCATGACAAGGTGCTGACTGTGCACCTTTTAGCAGGGCAAAAAATAAATCACTTAAGAAAGCTGAACGATTATTTTAGGTTGTCTTTTCATGTGTATCTGGTTATGTTTGAAATGACTGCTGTTGGGCAACATCCATCAGTGCCAGCTGTTCTGTGCTTTTGAATGTGAATATAAAAGGAAGGGGCGTTTATTTTGAAAAATCTCAAAACATCAATTAATTTAATAACATTTGAAATAACTATAAAGTGTCTAATCAGTGTCACATCATAACATAAGACAATTAATCTTTGTATGGCTTTTAGGAAATATTATTTCATGTATCCTCAAGCTGTTTCCAAGATGAATTAAGAAACACAGAATGGTGTCCTGTGCCTACCATTGCCAGACTTTTATCAATATCCAGCTACAATATGCAGCTTCAGTACTAGCTACCACATCCATCTGCAGTACCGAGCTACGCTAAACGTCCACAACATCACGACTCACATTGCAGCCTTGTTTAAAAAAAGAAATAAATCAAGAGGTGGGGAGTTCACAGTTAAAGCCAGAGTTCACAGTTACCCGTCACATTTTTTTGCTGAAACCTATGGTTACAAAAATTCAATGAACAAATAGCACGCTGCTAGAATGGGTAGTAACTGTTTGGCATTTGTCAGCACTCAGATGTCAGACCTGCATTACTATCTGTCTTTTCTGAAGGTCTGAAAAAGACTTGCTTTTATCTAACCAAATACAATAAGACACACCTGGGGAAAAAAGGATGATTAACTACCTGATCAAATAGTTTCCCTTCAAATTACTAGCTGACTGTAGCAATTTGAGCTCATGCGCTTCAAATAAGATCTTGTCAAAACTCAAGTGGATAGCAGACACCCCTCGCTCCATACTTATTTATTTGGGTATTTATTGGTCTGTTTATTTATTGGAACGAGGAGGTTGGACAGGTGAGCAGAACCTCATTTAGAAAACACAAGAAGGTTGTATCTTTCATTATTTGTGAAGGTTAATAGCAAAATGTTTTTGTAATTTCTATTTTTCCTGTGATTCCTGTGCAGTTTGGAACTGGCATTAATAGTGTTGCACTACACAATTTAGTCTTATTTTATTTTATAAAATAATTTTAATATATTATTCTCACATATTTTCTCCTACATATAATCAGATATCCTTGATTTAAATATCAACACTATTGTATTAATGCACTTGCATGTAATAGAAAGAAACTTTTGATCATGTATTAAAAACTGCAATGATTGCTTGTATAATCCAAGGACAAATTGAACTTTCTTAATGGAGTTCCAAGAAGGTAACTTGTATTAGTATTACACGCTTGAGCTTATCTAAACACTGAATTTGGACGCATAAGCTGCAATTTCATGCATCACTCTTATTAATTTCATTTTTTTTATTTCTTACTGGGATCATGATCAAACTCCTGCACCACGAATCTGTTATTTTTTCTACCATTCCCCCAGATCATCTCTCTGTCTCCTCCTTCACTCACCCTTGCTTACCAACACTTGAATCTTACCAACACTTTCTCTCTCTCTCTCTCTCTCTCTCTCTCTCTCTCATTCACCCACACACATTCTCACCCACCCACTCCTTCTCAAACCCCCCCCCCTCTCTCTTTGGCTCTCATTCTTTCTCTGGCAGGTATTGGAGTTGGGTGGTGTTTGATGTCAGGCTGTTGTGATGACTTTGGTCAGCAGTTTTGAAGAGTAATGACTGCAGCAGGGGCTTAGACTCTAGACTCTAGCTGTGGAGATCCTCAGCCTGTGTACTGTACTGTAAAATACCTCATTCAGTGCTCACACACTCGGTGAGCTTTCTCACCCACACCATATGGCAATGTATATCCTTTATCCAAAGAGGTCAAACATAAACTCTGTTTGATTGCTATAAAATGTAGCTATTTAACCCAAATCTTACGTAAATCAAATCAAATCAGATTTATTTATACAGCACTCTTTACAACAGTCGTTGTCTCAAAGCAGCTTTACAGATGTCCGAGTCCAAGCCTCCAGTGATCAAGCCAAGGGCGACAGTGGCAAGGAAAAACATCCTTTGAGCGTGAGGAAGAAACCTTGAGAGGAACCAAGACTCAGGGGGAAGCCGATCCTCTTCTGGCCGACACCAGTCAAATGTAATTAAATAACTTGATGAAAGTGATTTCCTTAAAATATGAATTAATTCAACTTTGGAGATCTTACAGTGATGATATAGGCGTGTTAACTGCAGCTTCTGCAGACAGAGCATCCAGACAGAGCATTATTCAGTCAACTGTAAGGTTGTTAGATAGCTCATTATTGTTCTTGGGTTCCAAGATCAATTACCTTGGGGACTATAGTTGGTCCACTCTGTACAAGACAACATTCTGAATGATTTAATCAGTTTCTTTTCAGCTACAAGTTGAATTGTTATTTGATGCACACAAGCACATCTTGTTTAATGGCTGCACATTCACTCCACCTCTATCAGATCAATAAGTTTTCAGGTAGCAGTCAAAAGCAGAAACTGATGCACTTAGGTGATTTTGCCAATAAGATAAAATATTTCTTCCAAATGTGAAAGTGGGTAGGTTTGTTTGTGTGAATGTGCATGTGTGATAGAGAGTGAGAAGAATGGGAGGCAATGGAGTGAGAAAGAGAGAGAAACAGATTCAAGAGTGTCAAAGCGTCTTGTGTATTCACACGCTCGGGTCTCATCATTCAAACCATTCTTATGAAAGACAAAATCTGATAATACAACAAAGTAGCTGTTGTGTCATTTGGGGAAAGACTTTCCCCCCCCTACAGTTTAAATCAATTAAAGCAGAGCCCTAAATCCCTGCCTGCAAGTTCCTGCAATACACAGTCAACACAAGGCTAGCTAGCAGCTGTCTAGAAGAGTCTGTCTGGTGTCATTTCAATTAACGGAAGGTGAAGATTACAGGTGATTCCTCCAGTGAGTGAATTATGCTGGATCCATTTGTGACTCTAAGCAACAAGACAATGAGCCTCATTCATAGCATCTGCCCACACTGATGAAGAATCGGATTGACCGCAAGCAGGAAGGCATACTAATCTATCCAGCTGGCATTTACCATCAATATTTACAGCACAGCAGTCATCAACTTGGCATGCCTATTTGTACGCATTGGGGAGAGGCACAATCTATGATTTCTATGGCAGACATTTATCATTTAATTATCAGCAACAGGTTAGAAACAGAGAATGGTTTGGTACTACTCCCTCCCTAGTGCTTGTGAACCAAAGCAGCTCAAGAGCTCCCCCTAGGTGTCAGCGACAGCAGCGCATGCGCCGCCCCCACCGCAGGCCTCTCTTGGCCGTCTAAACTTATTGCATGAGCGATTGTCTTTTATTGAACTGATTTCTGAACAGTAAATTGAACCCTTCATCACTAAAGCGGCGCACAAAATAATTCGGACGGCGATTATCCCCGGGAGCGCGACGAGAGCGGCTGGACAGACAGGCTGGCAGCATCAGGCAGAGAGACGGCAGGCGATGGGGGGGGCGAGACCCCTCCTGCTTTACTCCCATGAGCCACTGAGCCATTTTCCATCGGCGGAGACGAGGTCTGCACCGTCCCCGTTTAATAGCCGCATCATTCAGACGCAGAGAGATTTTATTGAGGCTTCTGTTGTGGAACACTGACAGCATAGAAAAAGAAAAGGGAGAGAGAGAGAGAAGTAGTAGAAGAACAAATCCAGGTCGTTTAAGCATGGTGGAGCCTGTGGCCCGGGGGCGTTTCCCCCGGCTCCACGGTGTGATACGTTTGTGTCAATCTTCCACCTTCTCCTCTAGGTGTGTGAGGGGGTGGGTGGAAGGGTGATTTCAGTGTGGAGAAGCAATGCTCCTGTGATTTGTCATAGTGAATATACATGAGTTTATTCACTGCACCGTGATTCTAAATGATAGAGACCAAGGTGCTAGTGGGAGACGGAGGCAGGACACTTGCTGCGTGTGACAGATAAAATTTTGCGGTGGATTTTTTGTGTTTTCTCTCCGTGTCTGTGACATGCAACTACGGTAGGTGCTGGTCCTGAATTTGCGTCCTGTGTCTACCATTCACAAACACATCCTGTTAAAGGTTAGGCCTGGATATGGGTTTTTTTTCTCCCTTTCTATTGCTTTGGTTTCAGTTTGGCTGTAATGAACATATAAGGAACCGAACAAAAGGAGAAAAGGTACTGTGGCATAGCCCCACCCCATATGGGGGTGTGGCCAGATTCAGACTGAATTGAGTAGGGGTGTGGCCAAATTCTGACTGTGACGTGTGGAGGCGTGGCCAGATTCTGACTGCCCTGTGTGGGGGCGTGTGCAGGTTGGACTACTCCGCATGGGGGGTGGGGCGTGTGCAGAATGAGGCCACCCTGCATGAGGATGTGGGTAGGGTTGAACTGCCCTGTGTGGAGGCATGATCAGATTCAGCCTGCCATGTGCGGGGCGTGGCAAGCTTGGAACTGACAAGACTAGAGGGCATTGGGATGCCCAGTGTTGGAGCGTGTGCAGGTTTGCTTCACTAAATGGTTTTGTATGGCAGAACTATTCCAGGTCAAGTGTGAAGAGGCTTGGCCCTTTTATGATGACACATTAGTGGCTTCGAGAGCAGTTATGAGCAGTTATGAGCTGTAGATTCCTGTCTGAGTTCATTCATTATACATCCCACAACTAGATGCTTCCCTCGCTGGCCCCCGCTGAGTGCTCTCCCAGCTGGTGGAAAGAGAGAGAGAGAGAGAGAGAGACAGAGAGAGAGAGAGAGAAGAGAAAGAGAGAGAAGAGCTGTGGGATCCAGCTGCTATTAACAGAATGAACTTCTGCCAGGAGCATTGCCCTGGGAAAACATACCAATTCCATTATCCCAGCTGGAGCAGGGCCACTCCTCCTTCCTGCACGTCTCCGTTGTGGTCCTTCTCCTCCTGCCCGAGCCCTGCCCAGCTGCCGCGCTCCAGGCGCACGCTCGGCCCGCCCTCTGCCCCGCTGGAGCGACACCCGGCCCAGTCTCTGCCCCGCTGGAGCGAGACCCGACCTGCTCCGACTCTGTCGTGCTTCCCCCACCACGTCACAAGCATTCACATTTAAAACACTGTGGCTCACTCCATCACCCAGGCGCAGTGTCTCAGCCCCAATGGAACTTGTTTTTCTGAAGAATGCACTTTAGTTCCAGGCCTACTTACGCATGATTTTTGTTTGTTTGTTTGTTTGATCAGCATTTCTAATTCATTTCATTTAACTTAGATTGTTCACTTTACACGTAAACCTTTACTGCTGGAAACGGAGATCATAAAATCAATACACAACTATAAGAAAACATTGTGGATGCCATCTTCAAAACACAAGGATTTTGGCCTCTCCTGGTCCATCAGGGCTTGTGGAGTTTTCAGTCCATGAGCTCTGTGTTCTCCAGCTCTTCATTCTGCCCTCAAAAAGTGCTGAATGAATCAAACACTCAAAGCTCTTTCCCAAAGTTCTCACTCCTGGTCCTTCCATTCCACAGGCTCTCATCACATGGTTTGTAAAGGTCCCTGTTGACTGCACTGCAAAATTTTGCTGCTGATTGTGAACAGGACCCTTTTTGCTACATGTATTCCTAATAGCATGTGAAGAGGATTCACAAAGAGAGTGGTGATTACCACAACTATCCAGATGGGCTTATTAACGCACGTGCTGTATTCTCCTGTGGGCTTCGTTTGACTCTGTGATACATTCAGCTTGACAACATGTCTTTTAATTCACTTCATATTTACTGGTGCACCATGGTCAAAGTATTTCAGTGTCTGTAAACAACATTAATGCAGCAGTTAAAATCAAACACTGCAGGCCGGATTTTGTAAGTTGCATCAGCACATCCACATCCGTATCCACTACGCTAAAGCTCACCAGCTATACAGAGAATGTAACCATCATACAGGAAGCATTTCTAGAACACTGCCTTGCTGGAGCACTGACAAATTTAGTAGGAATTATTCTGAACATAATGGAACGTTTGTAATGTCATGGGAGATTTCTGGTATCAGATATCATTTATATTTTTAAGCATTCTGTTTGCAATATGAATTGAACAACCATTTAAAATTATTATAAAACCATGAATGCCACTATGAATGTCCTAAAGAATGTAATGTCCTGAAAAAAAACATTTTGTAAGACATTCTGAAATCCATGAAAAACACTATAAATGCAATAAACTGCTCTCTCAACAGTCCCTTGAATATTTGAACTGTAACCTTCTTGACATGTTGTTAAGAAAATTCTGATGAGAAAAAATGTTATAATAAACTTTTTAAAAACTCACTGTGACTACAATTTCACCCTTAACATTCCAAAATGACTTGAAGGATGCTTAGATAACCAAAAATAATAATGATAATCCATAAAACTGGACACAGAACTTTTAGAACATTCAAAACAAAACTATTAGCCAGTACCTTCAAAAAAAAACATCAGGGGAATGTTGTTGAACCATCAAATTGTTAGCTGGTCGTTGGCACGTAGGTGTAACCCGTCGAGAGACTGTTATCAAGCCTCTATCCCACAAACGGCAGATAAGCCTCACAAGGACAGAGATGCAACAGTATAGCACTTATTTTGTCATTAGTTACACAGTGGTGGGAAAGTAGGTGAGTGAAGGTTCCTTCTATAGAGAGAGGGAGGGGGGGAGGAGTGTGGGAGTGTGAGCGAGAGCAGCTTTGCCATGGGAGCCTCTAATAGAGCTTGTCTTTTGTTCTCTCTCATTAGTACTGACATCACTCTGTCATTCAATCAACACCACTGAAAGTAATATCCTTTGTTGAGAGACTGTCTGCAGTCTCTTGAGAGTGAGTAGTGTGTGTGTGTGTGTGTGTGTGTGTGTGTGTAGAGGTGATGGTTGGTGGTAGGGGGTAATGCAATATGAATGCCAGCAGTTCTTAACTGTGTGTGTTTGCGAACATGCTGTGTCCCCTGAGAACAGACATTCAAACAGATGTCAGAGTGTGTGGTCACATCTGGAGTGACGGGCGAAAATGAGAATCGGGAGAAGCAAACTGCAGCCTTGCCTGCGCTAACACAGAGTGGGTGATAAGCCTGCACACACACACACACACACACATGCACACACTCATAACCGGGGCCCCTGTGGTTTGGGAGAATGTGGAAGTGGGTGTGTGCGTTCTTGTGTGTATTTGATTTTTAATGACTGCATCTGTCATCTTTATGCAAATGTGTGTGTGCGCATGTGTGTGTGTGTGGTTGTATTTGTGTGAAGCTTGGTGTTTAATCTATTTAACACGAGTGTGTATGCTGCAACGGTCCACGTCAAAATAATTTTCAGTGTATCTCTATGTGAATACCTGTTAGTATCTATATGGTTTGAATGTGCGTGTTTGTGTGTGCATGTGTGCAGATTCCTCTGTGTGTGTGTGTGTGTGTGTGTGTGTGTGTGTGTGGGCATGTGTGCCTGTCTGTTTACTTACATCTGCTTGTGAGAGATATTGGCTGATTGATGGAGGAGATTCTCAGGGAGCAACCCTCTGTTAGGAGATGCGACAGGATTAATGCTTGCATACAGACTCAGACAGATGAAGGACTGCAGGCTCTGATTGCCCTGATAACTTTTCCACTACAGTGAGGCGCTGCTTTTACCATAAACTCTGGGACTATTTGCTTTGAGGCTTGGGAGATGTTTATTTTCCCTGTTCAGATTGGGCTTTCATGACTGCAATATTTGCGCTGTGTATCTCGGTGATGTGCATTAGATTTAGTCAGACTTCCAAGCATCAAGTTCATCTTCACACACCAACAACATCTGACACACCACAACCAGTATCAACCGACACCAAACTTAACACAACAAGCTCCTTTTGTCTCAAGTGTTTACAGACTGCGACAATTTCTGAAGGGCTTTTAAGAAGCAATTGATAATTTTATAATGCATGGAGTATAAGTGGTTTTGAAGATCATGTGTTGTCACATCACTGAATCAGAGATGCAGTATGGAGGGAGGATTAAGATACACCTCCCCCCAAAAAGAGAAAATCAAATCAGTTCTGTGCAGTGAGACGTCTAAGACATATGCAATAGTTTGACTTTAGGATGGATGCCAGTAGCATGGCTAGGACAATAAACCTCAAGGACACACACACACACACACACACACACACACACACACACACACACACAAGTTCTACATTTTATTTATGTTCTGAACCAGCTACAGCCTTGCTATCCCACTCTCCTCTCTCAACTCTCCTGTTTCCAAAACATTCTCAACCAATCAATAACAAGTGGAGGGCAGAGCAGCCAATCATCAATCAATCTCTTCATTCACATTAATGTAGCTCAACAGTTTTGACCCGAGAACATTCTCACATTTGTTTACCCTTGGACAAACAATATCAACACTAGCAAACAGTAAACAAGACATGCAGCTGGGTCAGGAATAAACACTGCCATGAAAACATGCTCTCTACACTTGGTTAACCGGCAAAGATCATTTTGGCAAGTTATTCTGGTCATGGGCAGATGGCAGTACTGTGTTGCTGTTTCAACTGGACCAAATTACACTCTCTGCTTGCGGTGGAAACACTCCATGCTTGCAGTGATGCTGACAGACATCATGGGCAGACATCAGGATGTAGAAAAGCTCACTGCAGTCTCTGTGCAAAAAATGACTATCTGTAGCCAGACTGTTCATTTTTTTAAAATGGGCATCATGGCTGCAGCAAAGGAAAACAGATGCTTAAATCATAGGATATCGCATCACAAATCAATTTTGCTGGAGGCCTTAATCACCATAAGAGATAAAGCCCTGAGCAAACAAAGCACAAAAAAAATATATTGTGGAATTATAGAGTTCATACTTGATATATCCATGCAAAATAATAGGAAAAAAGACCCATTCTATCTTTTTCTTGGAACTTCTGGTACATCAGATTTACTTGGAAGCCAGAGAGACAATAGAACCATAACAAAGAAACACGATTCATGGAGCACAGCAGTTGAAAAATGTCAGTGGGGAGCTCATACTGGAGTGGAAACCATGACCAAACACCACATACACTGTGACAAAGGCTAACCGATCCTGAGGAGGTAAATACAGACCAGAGGGGGAACACCTAAAACAGGGGACCAGATGGATTCACTCTGAGGAGGTGAAGGAAGGTGACACTGATTTTTAGGTTGGTACCGCAGGAGGTGTGGCCGTGTGAATGTGTGCGCGTGCGTGCGTGTGTATATGTGCGTGCATGTATGCGTGTGTGTGTGTGTGAGAGAGAGGCGGAGGAAGGTGTTGGCAAGTTCTAAAATGAGCAATTGTATTTAATGGGGAAAGGTCAGAGTTTGACAAGGCAATTTCCAGCCCATGATAACAGCAGGGTTCCTCCCTGCATCTCACATAACTTGGTGTTCTGAAATTAGTCCTTTGGAACAACAAGGGGACTCACAATTATAGTTCTAATACATGATCGTTTCTTATCATTTCTGACTTAAATCATGTCAAACACTGTTAGGCCAGCCAGAAATACACTGCTGTTGTTAGAAAGTTAGAAAGAAAAATAAATGTCTACCTCCATTAATAACACAGTGTTTACCTTCTGATACAATGTGCACTTTAGTTTAGACTGTTCCGGCTGTTTTGTACACCTACAGACAGTCCAAACTTACAGGACTACCCAAGCCCCAAAACATCTTTGCATTTGTTATAATGAACATGCATAATTTACATGTATATAAAACCCTGAATGCCTGAATAGCATTGGCTGTGTTGATTGCTTACTAGCAAGTAGATTCCAAATGTTCCGGTCTTTATTTAAACTTGCAAATAATCAGTAGCCATTAAAAAAAAAGTCTCTTCCCAGGACTTGAGTTCCAGACTTGCACCTGCAGATATCAGGGGTTTATCATTTCTAACCACACCTCAGTAAACAGCTTGGTTCCCATACACCTAATGGGTTGATATTTGAATCCTCCATGGGTTATACAGAAGGGGACAGCAGTCATTGTTCTCAGCATGGATGCCGTTCTTATAGGGAATTACAAACCGGTGTACATTCTGATAAAGAGGAAAATGAGAGTGTGGATTCAAACTGCCTCTTTCCCATAAATACAACAACATCAAATACAGTCAGAAAACCGAGATGTAAAACACAGTTGAATACGATGGGAAGGATTTGGATGTTACACCGGTACGGCTGCTTTCAGCTTTCAGCTTTCATACTAATGGCTTCGCTGAGTTCTCAGTTACTAATTTACTGACATTATCAAATATGGTCCATTTTTAATAACTGGATATATAGACACAGAAGATCTTGCGTACAGTTTGAACTAGAGTGCTAGCTTCAATGACCCTGAAATATGATTTTTCATTTGTATGCTATGCATTTTGAATTAGCCGAAACATTCATCAAACCAGAAAAAGTTCCTCGGCTCCCCCCAGATGGCTCAGATGAAGTTAATACGCAGTTAAAACCTGTGACTCCCCCAGTATATTTTCAAATCCAGCAGAAAGCGTAGTCTGCTGTAGATTAATAAATTGGATTTTTTATTACTTTCACACCCTGAGACTCTCTCACTCTTTAATTTGTAATCACTTTTATTATTCAATATCTACAGAAAATCCATTGTGCCTCCCAGAAAATAAAAATGTCGAAAAGCTCATATTTTTTATATTAAAAGTAAATAGAACATCAATAAGGACCATGTTTACATTATAGAACTTGAATCAAAGAACTGACATATTGTATTATTATTGTATGTTTAACAAAGTTGAATATTGTGATGCTCTAATTGAAAGGCTAAATGCCAGTTTTGAATAGTAATCGAGGTTGACTTTCTTACGTGCACAAAGAGTGTGGCCCTGAACGGTGCTTTCCTTTCATGCGGAGAGCAGGGAAACAGTGGAATGTTAATGACTGTAAATGTGTAGGAGAGAGCTTGGTGGAAATAAAGAGGTTGCTAAAGTTTGCTGAAAATATTTGTCAGGCAAAAAGGGGGGGGGAAGGATGCTGAGCAATTAGTCACATTATTGAAAAAAAATAACAAAGGCTCTTCGTTTCTGAAATGTTTCATGGACAGAAGGTATTCGACCGAGCAAGGTTGCTGTTTTACTGTGGCATTTTAGAACTGATGTGCATAGAAACTCAAATTGGAAGGAACAATCAAAATATGGAACTCAAAATATGATGTGCATAGAAACTCAAAAATGGAAGGAACAATCCATGTCCTGTTTTCTTCAGTGTTGTCAGTCTGATACTAAGTAACAATTTTTCTTTTAAGTCGACTCACACATTCACTGAAGTTAAAGGTGATGGTACCCGGATAGTCAAACGCTCTCCTGCGCCCTCCAGCATCCTGTGGCTGAGAAAAACTTTTTAACTGTGCGTGGAGTTAAAGTGCAATGGGGCCACCAGGGAAGAAGAGAACCAGCAGGGAGTGGAGGAGTGTTAGAGCGGGGAGACTAGGACTGGCTGCAGAAGACAATCATCTGATTGGAGCAGTTCTGCATCATTCTGAATTGCGATTCAGTCATCATAACGCCACTCAGTTACACACGTCGTGATAGACGATGGAAAGTGATATCGGCTTGCCTGTTCACCACGCCGTAGACGTGATTTGTTTGCAGAAGCGTAATCAAGGTGACTTGGGGCAGCTTGTTATGAACTCAGCAAGTCAGGTACTTAAGCCAGACGTCAATAATGTCCAGTGGGAAAAAGGGTAAACAAGCAATCCAGTTAGCCACTCTTGGGTTCTGTTTTAGGGTATTCTGTCTTTCTGTCTTAGGGTAATCTAACTGAAAAAAAAATCCTGTTTCAGGAATTACATTAATTTGATCCCGAATATGTGATGTGCTTTGCTGGTATGAAATGACATGCTACATGCTTGAGTATGTTACTTATGCATGCCTGCTTTTGTGTGTGTGTGTGTGTGTGTGTGTCTTTTTGCTGTTAAGGGTGAACCAGTGTGGAAAACCTGCTGTCATTCACCAGGAACAAACTGGAAACAAATTAAGGATTTACAAATGTACTAAATATTTGGCAAAAATGATTTTTTTAGCATTGTAAACAATGGAGAGACATTTCACCTTTACACAAACCTAAAGCTGTTTATTTTCTTTGGCTTGTAGCATTTCTTGTTAAAGGAGGTGTGAAGCGTGTAGCTGATGACTGCAAAAGACTTAACAAACTCACACATACGATCAATCAAGACGCAGGGCTGCAGCAGTGAACAGATCACATTTTGCCCCATGTTTTCCAGTTCTCTAGTTCTTTAGGTTTAACAGTTGAGGAGGAGGGGGTTGTCTAGACTGGCAGGGTCAAGGTTTTTCACACCGACAGTTTCTTTTGTTAGAATCTAGCTTTTAGAATGTTTAAGAAAGGTTGTAGTCCAGTCCCGCCCTTCACAGAGAGCGGGTGGCTAGTATCTGACTAGATGTTTCTTTTGCTCTCATAACTGCTCAGCTAAGCAGAATTCTGCTGTTCTAATGTATCCTGTGGATGACGAGCCTCTATTACAGTTAATTAATTGAATTTTTAGCCTTTTAATGCTTGATCTGGTATTTAAGAACAAGAACTGACTTAATAGGACTGGGATGTGGCAAGCAAGACAGCTAGTGTTATCCAAACTTGATTAAATTACATGTTTATTTGTGCAGTCACCTGGAAAGCAAGGTCTGTATTCAGTTGTCTAGACCACCCACTCAACCCTGAGTTTCAGCTGCTTCATTCTGGCCGCATGTTTAGGCTTTCAGAGGCTTAGAACAACAGATGGAGAATCTCTTTCATAGCCAGGGACATTGGGCTATTGAACTGTGCTTGCTTTTTTCCTAGTGAAATGAAAACAGTGTGTGTGTGTGTGTGTAATGTGTGCATGTATGTGTGTTCTACATGCTGCTATGTTTGTTGTGGCTTTTACACCTGGCTGTAAAACAAATTTCTTTCTAAATACAAGGTACTGATCAGTAGATGATCTTGGTTATGGGCATATTAATCATACACAGGTTTGTTTTTACCCAGATGGTTAGCTATGGCTGATATGGCAATTTGTGATTGTCAAAATTGTCAGATTGGCTGCCAAAGCAAGCGCTAAGAGATTGAGGGATTGATTTAATATTTTCAGAAATGTGCTCCACTGCTTCTGCCCAGTTCTAATGGGAGAAGGTGTCAGAATTCAAAAAAGGAAAGCTTTGTTTGTCTTCAAATAGATTTCTTTCCTTCTCATAATTATAATAAAAAAAGAATCCAAGATGAAGAACAGAAGATATTTTTTCCTCTGAGCTTTACATCATGCCAGTGACACAGGAAAAAAAAAATCCTTTAACTGGATTCATTGCTTATTCTTATTCATTTCTCTAGTTCCTGTGCATGTGCCAATTAAAAGGTTCCAGTCCTGGCATGAAATGGATTGGTCCAAAGTAACACTGACTCTCGACTTCAGGGCCTGTACTTTCAGCATAATTGTCTTTGGGGAGTGATGGAGAGTGGGTGAAAGGAAATTTACTAATGCACTGGAAGCTTGATGGAAGAATGGCAAGGACTGGTGGGAAATATACGGGAATGTAGGACATAAGAATGGGGCTGGGAACGGACCAGAGGCTGGAGCTGGTGAGAAGAGTGTTAGAAATCATGCCTCTTAAACAGAATCTTGGGGATGTAGCAGCTAATAGAGGAGACTGTGCCAGTTCGTCCTCCATTAGAGCACTGCCATAGCCTAATTGCCTATCCAAGCCTGAACGATTTGGTTAGACAGTGTGGGGCAATTATGGGTACCTTAGCAGCAAATAGCACCCTGATGCTTAGCTAGGTACCTTTCATATCCTTTTCTAAGACATTTCAGAGCCATTCAAATGAACTCCGGTGTTCACGGCAGTGCAGGTAAGTACATTTACATCCATGTTTATTCATTTAGCAAACAAAATGCAAATTTTGCTAAATGTGTAGGTAATATGCATCTTACAGTGATATAAAACACTCCTCTTTCATGTTCACAAGGCAATGAGGCGGTGATTCAGCTTGGTGCACAGAGAGGGACGAGTGGATGCATTGATTGATTGATTGATGAATGAATACAAGGATAAACATATGTGGATGTCTGGAACAATTGAGCACCAGTTACAAGCTGATAAAGTGGACCAGAAAGTGGAGTACAGTAGGACAGTCTTTTTCACAATATATATATATTATATATATATATTTACATACATACCAAGATTTTTTTTTTTGCATTGACCTCTCAGGCATACATAAAGAAACCATACACTGAACAGTTCCACACAATGCAAGCACTTAGCACATAAAAGGAAAAAATCCATTTTTCATTTGGAATTTGTATTGATTTGGGGGTATATTACATACTGATGCACATCATTGTGTATATAATTTTGAGTCTAAATTATAGTACATTATAGTGTTTATTATGGACAGTAAAAATCAAAACCTCTTAGTAACTGTCCAATAGGTTCTGAAAGAAATACGCTACATTTGTATATGTCCAAGTACATGTTCAAACAGTATATCTCCAAGACTTACTGTACCATAGAACACAGAGGCTGTTGAACTGGTCTGTTGCTACTGGCAACAGCAGAGATGGAAGACTCCATGGCAACATGCACTGGTGCTCACTGTGGCATGGAGTGAGGCAAACACAGATTTATGGAGTCTCTTTCTCCCAACTGCCTTAAACTTGATCTTTTCCAGGTGAGGTTCCGCTTAAGAAACCATTGTACTAGACAGGAGCTAAAGAAGAAAAGAAAATTATTCTTCTGTTAGTAGACATATTTTGACAAATAATGACTACAACATTTTAAATCACACTTTAATGTGCATTTTGTAAAATTAAAATGCAATTACTCTTGTGAATGCTGTGTGTATTCAGAAAGGAGCCATACACAGAACGCTGTTTATAGCCAAACAATAAGCCCTCATTTGTGCATTGTTATTACTTTAGCACAGCAGGACCGTCAATGAATCAAACTTAAAATGTACTAATGCGGTGAATAGGGTATTATCTTTTTCAGACTATTTATTTGGCAGGCTACTATTTTGGTTGAATGGAAGTTTGACAAAAACTTGGAGCGAACACAATCTCTCTCGAACGAGCTGCCGCCCCGCTTGGCCCGTCAAGGCTGCCTGCCGATCTCGTCCGTTGGGATCAATGCAAGAAGGATTGAGCAGCAATGCAGACAAGCTGAAAGAAACATCAATGTTGTTTACCCGTTAACTGGTGATCGGTGGCTGTCTCACACATTTACAGAGAGCGCTTCAAAGAGAAACACTGGGTTTGCACTTATAGTTGTTTAGTTCTGTACGCTTTTTTTTCTCCCCCTCTTTAATGTTTAAGGTCATTTTCAAAAGCACACAGTCAATATCCCTGAGAAAAGAGCCCATACATGCTGTGCCAAGCTGGCGTAAACATCTGCATAATGTTGTCTTGAGGGTTGCTGTTATGAATGTGACTGGGTGGTAAGCTTTGGGAATAGCGAATTCCTGTAAACTGCTGCAGGAAGGAGAGGCTGCAATTATCCGCATCGCTCGTTCCAGCCATATTCTAGCCCCTTGTGACAGTTTCCCCCCCCCCCCTTTTTCGTTTTCGGTGCAGTTACAGGTTGTTATTGATGAGGTCAGATTTAATCAGGAAATGTTCAATTTCACAGCTGGGGCAGAATCATATGCATCAAACATTCCAGGAAATATTGTTGCTTATTCTAGAGGTCCAATTCTTCTCCATGGCACTTAATTCTTTGGCCCCAGCATCCATCACCGTCCAGCCGAAGACGTGGGTAAATCCGATATGTGGAGGGGGGGCTTTTGTTCCACTTTTTTGTTTAGTAGCATCTGCATGACACACATTACGCACTTTTCTATGAAATTCACCGTTCGTTCAGAGAAAGTACAGCGAAGCTTTACTTATGGGAATGATGCAATATTAATGGTGCAGGTTCGGAAGAGGTGTGAAAGGGTTTGGGGGAAATTTGTGCTCATAGTCTAAAAGTAGTTAATGTGGAAAATGACAAAAAGATGTGTGTCACTTTAACACTTCTTGTACTTGTGGGGAAACCTGTAGACACACAGCCCAGCTCTTTGGTCAAGGGTAGACAAATGGTGCATTCAAGGAGAAAAGAGGAAAAATGACTCTCTCGAGCACCTGCTGAATGTTACCAGTCTTCGCGCTCTAATAGGAGAGATGTGTGCATGAAACGGTGCGGGTTATTTTTGCAGTTATGAATGCGGAAGGCACTTGCTGAAGGGATCTTGACGACAAGGGCTAAGTACTCGCTGTCAAATGCAAACCTGCAAAGCACCTTTTCTGAAACACTTATTACCAACCTGAAATTTCTAAATAGAACCAAAGCAGCAGACGTCTGCAAAGATCAAAGCCTCACCGCATACTGTTACATAAACAATGATTAGAAACATATATACTCTTATGTAATCAAAAGGTTGCACAAAATAATAAATGCATTACGTTGCTCTGGAATGCCCCAAGAAAATGTTATTATAGGTCTTCCTTTAATTGTGTGTGCTTAGGGTTACATCTGCCACCACATCCCCTCTCACCTATGAGTTACCATGGAGATAAGGCAATAGACTACAATCAGGTCCTTAAGGTACAAGGCATGAGGTGCTAAACCACTGTCTAATGACAAAACCAACACTGATGAACCGGTAAACCACACTCTCATGCAATCAATGGTAAATAAGACTGCAGTCATTAAAACTACATGACAGCAGCTATAAACAACACTCTCATAATTAATCGGTACTCTTGGAGCGCATGAATGTATCACACCCATGCAGAATAGGGGTTACAGATTGACAAATGTGTTGTAATAAATTGGAAAGGGAGCGTTTATTGACTTGGATTACAAACAGATGGGTTTAATAAAAAAGGGTGTTGTATATGGAGTCTGGTCTGGAAATCACCTTCAGTCATGAAGGGTGTGGTCTGGGAAGGAAGTGCTCAGGTATGAAAAGCAACAATGTCATGACGATTTACTCCTCACTTTTACCGCATCAATAACGCAAAACGTGACAACCAGAGGGGTGGAGCTAAACTCAGGACATGAGATGGGTCAATTATTCGTCCTCCCTATTGGGATAGGGAATAATCCACGTTGAAGCCAATTTCCTTGTGTTGACCCCGAGGTAATTGAGCATGAGTGACTCAGTGATGTGAGCTGTCCTACCACCACCCCCAATGGGAGGAAATAAACTCTGTTTGCTCACTGCTCTGACAGGTTGCGAGTTGTACCTTGTGTGTGACTCGATTCACGTATGCCAGAGAGGGTCGGCCGTCATTTGAATTGCAAAGCAGTCTCTCGATAATGAACACTACCAATGCAATTCTTTTTCTAAATTCAATAAATGTGTATATATGAGATCAGACTCGACCAACTGAATGAACCTTAAAGTTTTTTACTCTCATGTTATTGAATAAGAAAAACTTTTAATCAACATTATGCTGTGATATAATGGCTGACCTGTCATAGTAACAATTACATTCAAACTCTGCATACAGCAGGTCAGTATTTAAAACCAAAATCACATCAGAAGTGATCACCACCAATGCGATACTATCCACTATAATTGCTATGATCATCTCCGAACCTCTGAGATTTCCTATAACAGACATGTTGGTGTATGGGTGACCAAGACAAGTGTAATTAACGTCAAAAATATATTTTCTTTGAGTGTTAAGGACTGCGTCATAAGTTAAAAATGTAAGGTATTGTCTCAGCCCATAACTTCACCCATGTACAGGCATGACTACAGCAGCCCACAGAATGCTTCAGTATTGTGACTGTAATGTAGCTAAATCAGTCCATAAACATAAATGTGGAGAGAGGGGGAAAAAAGGCTCCTAATTTGTAGCAAAATTTGAACTGGTCTCCCATCTTAGTAATGATGTTAATCATCAAAAACCATTACCAATAGCTATAAACTCATTAGACCTATTACCAGCATAGTGGGTTTTAGTGCTAATTTCCAAGCAAAACACCTTGAAACAAAGGTGACTGCCTAATTTACCAGGTTATTCATCACTCAGTTTAGTTATATGGCTTCATGTAGTCATAGACCCTGAGCAGACAGACAGAGCAAAGGCTCCTCTGCATTTTTATGAGGCACCTGGCTGAGTTCTCTATGGGTAGGAAATGTGGCAGGATGTGTGTCCCTAAGCAACACCCCAGATTTCACACACTGTAGTACTCCACCATAGTGATCTTCCAGCAGCACTATGCTAGAGCGTCATCTTCTAAGTGTGTTTACAGGACATGCACAGAAGAATGTGGCAGCAGAATTAGATTAGTCTGAGGAGCTGGGGCATCCCACAGCCTTCCAGAATGTTAGCATTGATGTCTAATGACTATTTTAGCCATTTAAGCCAAGTGGATTGAACTGATGAACACCACATTTTAAAATACTTTTGAAAAATCTATAATAAAAGAGACTTGGTTTCTCCCACTCACAGATAGCGAAAGGTTAGCGAACAGCACCACTTTCTCAACTCTTATTGTCAGTGTCAGACACGCCTCAGCAGTTATATGATACTGCGTAAGAAATTCAGGCTTGGACCACCCCACCAAGACCAAGAACAGGTTTAAGGTGCTTTGAACTGAGGTAATACTCATGTAAACTTTTCCAGTTTAAGAGCTGAAAACACTGGACTTGAAATTATACAGGAGGATCATGCTTCAGATAGCATGTAGGTCAGAAGAGTTGGTTGAAAACTAACACGAGCTGAAAAAAAACTATGAAAACCAGCATGGCAACAGTCCTAATGAGTGTAAATTGTTAAGAATTCAGATAGGGGAGTCAATGAAAATGCATCATGTACTATAAAAAATGCTATACATTTTGTTCCATCCTTCTGAAACAAATGCAACACTATCCAACCATGTCTGTGGATACATATTACAAGTCTATCTGAGTTTTTTTTAGGAGATTATTCATAACTTCTGAAATTTCAGTAGGGAATCAATTTCAGGTGACACACATGCCAAACTGCCTCTCTCATCCATCATCCTGAGGAAGGTCAAAGACCCACACAAATCAAATGGGACAAAAGGCATGAAACTTTAATAAATCAGATGAGGGCAAAACCAAAATAAAATAAAATAAAACGTATAGCTGAATGCTCAAAAACCTACGGGGCGAGTTGAAGAGAATAGTCCAGGAGCATGGATCAAGGACGCCAGTGAGGCAGGAAGTAATCTATATGGAAAAAAGTCAGATCCCTGACTGTGTGGCATCTCCCCTCAGCACAGGACAACCCTTATCACTGTTACTCTCCTCCATGTCGAACACTTATTACACTTACGTGAGCAAGAACTGTGATAAAGTAATTCTGTGATAAATGCCGAACACAAAACAAAGAAAATTTAATATACAATCTAGTGATCTTATTCACTGAGAGGACCTGGAAGGAATATATACAGTACATTATTGGTATTGTGTATGTTGTCTATATTCTGTTTATTCACTGATGTAGGTAACTTTGGCAAAGGAGAATGCTGTTATTTGAAAAACAAATGACCTGATTATGGAATGATTTCATTACAAATATATGGAATATATTTTTAACTGTCTTTCATTTTGGGATAAATCTTGCCAACAAAATCTACACATATATTCACATGTAATTGCAATGATCACAGAACCCATCATTTAGAATACCCCAACAAGTAGACAGAATATCTTTTGATGCTAAGCTATTATTTATCGATCTGTGATCACATAATTCCCACTCACTGACCATGAATTGTGTTGCAACAATGTAACAGAAACTAAGAGTAATTGTTGTAATTGTTAACAGTTGTTTTGCAAAAAACCATGTCCCGATTTACTCATATTTGACATTTCCTTCTTATAATTATGCTTGAGGTCAGATCTTTCTATCCACCTGCCAAATGAATTAATGGCAATTTACTGTTAAATTAAATAGTCTGAAAAAGATAATACCCCATTCACTGCATTAGTAAATTTCAGTATTTGTTGTTAATATATGAATTGATATGAAATACCTAATTGAGACATGTGGTTCTGGAATGTTGCATCAACAAGCTTAATTGTTTCAGGTAATGTAATACAGGACTCCCACTCAGGCGGCCAGAGTAAAGCAATTACATCACGGCACATGTTTCCTAATAAAAATCATGTCTAATCATTTACAACAATAAGCACTGAACAACAAGGATGCAGGATGCTTTGTAACAATAGTTCTATTGTTTTGGGTTATTGAATTCCTGTATATTGTCTTTCTAATATCTCAAATACAAACAGATCCTAACTAAAACACACTTCTTATCTCCATATATAAAGGATCTCAAGAGATTATTTCTGATTCGACCAAAGGAAAATGCCTGCATTACTTTTAATATAACTCAGTGGTGTCTCTTGGCTTAAGTACCACCTCGTTACAGCCAAAGTGCATAAACTCTGCCCTACCTCTCTGTTCGATGGTGGGAACTGTCTGCGTTTACATATTTAAGTTCCAAAAGGTGCACGTAGCGACAAGCTGAGCAAACTTAATTGGCTGTGAAGTCCAAAAAAGGGGCAGCTGGATATCTAGTGTAATATATATGATAGTACTTTTGGTTTTAAACTTGAAATGAAAATTTTAAAACCTGGCTGTAATCCGCCCATTTTAATTTGCGATGCCCCCTACATGGTTTGTATGGTTTCAAAGGAAATGAAAGAACAGAATGTGTAAGAAAATGTATTTCCATGTTAATCAGTCTGTTAGTGATGAGATTTACTCTTATTCTAAGAGTTAGACTTTCCATTGATGTGTTAATATCTTCACGACATCGTCTTCATTAATTTCACATTATGAAAGTCGCAATTAAACAGCTAAGCCACTGCATACATCATGACAGCTGTCTTTAGATCTATATATGGCGTTTCAAGTTTTTCACATTTGCATATGTAAAGTGCAGGTCTTGTTATGAAACCCGTATGTGGTTCAGCACAGGATCCAACAGCCTGTCAGGCTCCATCAACAGTTGGTCAATAAAAATCAGAGCCGAACTCTCCGAACCTGTGATGTCAGAGCCGAACTTTCCGAAGCTGTGAACACAAAGAGAAGCGTGACCGTTGGTTCACATGTTCAAAGTCCTACATGCAGACTTTCTTAAAAAAAAAAAAAAAACTTACAGGAACTAAACTATCTCCGTTTTCTTGATGCTTTATTAATTGTCCATGGTTAGACGTGGATGGGGGGGGGGTGGGGTCTGATGGAAGCTCACTACCTCCATGTTTAATGAGCAATTATTACAGCAAATGCCCACATGCGGTCTAATCTGTCAACAACCTAGCAACCTTTCTAATGTGAGCAGTGTAAACTTTATAATTACTTTCAACACAGAATACTGAATCAATTATCATCCTGATTTCCATATGCGAGGCGAATTACTACAATGCTGTGTAGTTCACTTGTTTAACTAACTGAACTTTACTGAAGTAACCACTTTAGAAATCTGTACGGCTTTGGCTGACTGCTATTCGTAAGCTATAGTTGTTGCTTCTGTTACGAAACTGAGGAACAGTTCCGCCTGCAGCCTTTGTTATCTGCTCAGCCAAAGGATAACAGAGACACTTCCTTTAAGCCATGCAGTGCACAGCCAGGTCATGACTGGACTGATTAGGAAAACCTCCGTCTCGCTTTCACCAAGAGATAAAACCAACCTGCCAATCAGGTGGCACTGAAAAACAGGGCCATACCATTTTGTCTGAAAGGAGTGCATCAGTCCCATAAATGTATTCATAGCTTGCCGTGTTGTACTTCCAATCTCGGAGGTCGTCACAGGCCTGTCTGCAGGACAGCCCTCCTGGGAACGTCTCTCTTCGGTGTCGAGCGTACCACACTGCCTTCCCTGGGATGGAGACATCCTCGATGAGGGTCGACACAGAAACGCAATTAAACACCCCCCCTCCCCCCCCCCAATGAAGAGAAGGAAAGGTCCTTTATAGTCTGAACGTACACCGGCCGAGTCACACCACTGATCCATGCGGCTGTCAAGTTGCTCATTGCCAGAGGCTATAACTACACCCAACCCGATCTTTCTGGGCCTGGTCCTTGGAAAACCTTCCATGACCGAGTCACATGACAGTTGGTATAACACCATGTGACAGCATCATGTTAAAGATTATATTCATTATTTTCCAAGGTGTTAATGTATATTTTTCAATTATATTTTTATCACAATCCCATTAAAATCCTGAGGTCTGAAGTGGGAACACAACCTCTAGCGTGAGAACCACTGTGCTCATCATCATGTTCCCTGATCTTACAGACCTCATTATTCAGGCTGTCTCCACTATAACATAGCATTTTCCTGACCAAAGACTGAGCAATGTGCCTGGCTCTTTCAAGGCATTCCAAGTCAAATGAGACTTTCGCAGGGGACTTCAAGAAATGACTTAGACAAGGCCATTTTAAATGGAGTGCATGTATTGCACTTAACTTCATACTATGCTTTCAATATCATTTAATAGAATTATTTATGTCTGTGCTTTATTACACTTGAGAGAACAGGTGTAGAGATACAGGACGGGCGTGAATGACACACTTTCACATACATCAGATCCTCAGTTTCTTGCTTAAAAAAAAACACTTTAAAAGATTCAGTATATTAGCTTTTAGGAACAATAACAAAGAGGCAGAGCAATGGAGAGTGTGTGTGTGTGTGTGTGTGTGTGTGTGTGTGTGTGTGTGTGTGTGTGTGTGTGTGTGCACCCACATGTATGCGAAATCCCCACTTACACTTCATCGAATCCTTAACACTTTTTTTCAACACATTCCTACATG